>JXCR01128464.1:7308-25195 GCA_002079205.1 Phalaenopsis hybrid cultivar | reverse complement strand
TCCAAAAGTAAAAAAGGGTGAAAAGCTTACAGTAGCATTGGTGCAGCTGAAGCTACAAAGACGACCGTGAGCTCCCCTGTAAAATCTAAAGAAGGGGAGGACATGAACGTTCAAGCTATAACACATGGATTTATGCTTCTCATAATTTACTGGAAGGAAGAGAATATGAGGGTTCTGCCCAGCAAACTGACAAATCTGAAAAAATTTCTTTTAACTAACAAAAAAGCTGATAGAAACCGCAAAACAAAATTGCAGGGAACAAAATATCTTAATAAGCAAGAGGGCCAGTTTTGCAGACAAGAATTTACCTTTGGATGAAGGGATTTGCAGCCTGCNTCCGCTCCGCTCTGCTCCGCTTCGATCCAGCGTCTGTCCCGATATGGTATATGAGCCATACCATAACATATATATATATATATATATATATATAACATCAAGTTTTAGATGTTATATAACATCAAGTTTTCCCTTGAAATTGACGAACCGGCAAATGATCTCTGAAAAATCCTAACATTAGAAAAAAGTGAACTGTTTACTGAATCGTGTCTATGATCTATCTCAATCTGCGGGGAAGTACTCTTGCCTCAACTGCTCGGCCCCCCAAATCTATGGCAGAAGTGAAAGGATCGTCGTTGTAGCGGTGGAAGAGATGTGATCAAATGATCGAGTTCTTGTGGTTTGTTTAGGGGCATTTACCAAGCATCAAATGCCTATGCATTTATATACCTAATATATAAATATTATATTTTACATTTCTCCCATCTACATCTTACATATGATATTACAAATATTATTATTTTACTTAAAAAAATATAATTTTTTTCAAGTAAAAATGACATATATGTAGAAATTAAAATTTACATATATAGTGATTTGCGTGTTGATCTTCCTTAATTTATTATTGATTTGTGTTTTAATATTTTTATTTTTAATTTAGGACATTTAATTTACATACATATCACAATTGTTATATATATGATTTCACGGGTGAGCACATACAGTTCTTATATATTTACATATCTAATATCTAAACTTTCATATTTACTTACATGTAACACTCAAATTTTTTATATTAAATAAAAAGGCTACTGGCACAACTTTTTTAAAATTGATTTACATATTTTTTATGCGTAAATTTTTAATGCCGAGGTGTTAAAAATATAAGGATGAATACCACTCAATTCCTATGTATTTACACTTTTAGCACTTTAACTTCAATTTTTACGTACATGTCTTCTTATTTCTGCATGAAGTTGTGCTTTTCAAAAGTTAGACGAGTGATATTTTCAATATGATATGAAAGATTTGGGTGGTATAAAAAAATAAAGTTTTGGTGTTCAATGTGTATATAGATAGGAATTTAATGGTGTTCAATTAGGATATACAAGCAGCCAGACCGATGTACAATTAGAATGAGAACTATTAAATCTGATATTGTCATTACACATGGGGATCTATCTCTTCAAACCTATTCCTATGTTGATTGGGCAGACAATTTAGTGAACTGGAAATTAACCATAGGTTTTTGTTCCCTCGATGGTTTAACACACATCTCATGGACAGTGAAGAAATAACAATTTTTTGCTCGGTCATCCACAGAGGTGGATTATCGTGTCTTGGTCATAGCTGCAACAGATATTCTATGGCTTCGACGTCTTTTTATGGAGCTCGGAGTTGATCAACCGCACCTGATGAAGCTATTTTTTGACAATGTCTCTACTATTGCATTTGCCAATAATCCTGTTTTCCACCTTGGATCTAAGGGTGTAAACGAGCGGAACACCAACGAGCCCAGGCTCAGCTCGTGTTCGACTGGTTTATATTTCGAGCTCAAAAATTGTGTTCGTGTTCGGCTCGTTTGCTTAACGAGCTGAACACGAGCCCTTCACGAACAAAGAGTCATTTTGACAACCCTATCACGTAGTCATAAGATGTTCAAGATTTGTGGCTAGATTTAAAACATCATTTGAATCTAATTTAATAGTTTTTATTTTATTTTTTTCATCAATACTTTTAATTGATTATAAATCTTTGTAGCCTTGTAGTCAATTACTTTTTTTAAAAATATTACTGATTAAATACATATATACAATTGATTAGTAGTATTTCGAGCCAAAACGAGCCGAACACAAACCAACAAATATTTGTTCATGTTATTCATGTTCGGCTTGTTAACTTAACGAGCGAGCCGAACACGAACTATTTGACAGGCCTACTTGGATCAAACACATCAAAATTGATTATCACTTAATTCGGGATCACCTACAACAATGTCAACTCGAGATCCATTATATTCCTACACAAAATCAACCGGGAGATATCCTCACTAAAGTGCTTGCCAAGCGGAATTTCAATTACTTCAATTAAAAGCTTCAAGTCCTTTCCAAGAACCATTACCTTGAAGGGGGATCACAGTCACAACCGAATTATGCAAGCATGACCAACTGGGCTGACAACACCAAGGTGGATAGTATATTACTTAAAGCCAACTAAGAGCACTTTTGAAAAAAGGTAGAGTTTGCTACGAGAATACTCCACTAAGGCCAATANTGGTCATAGCAGCAGCAGATATTCTATGGCTTCGACGTCTTTTTATGGAGCTCGGAGTTGATCAACCACACCTAATGAAGCTATTTTGTGACAATGTCTCTATTATTGCTTTTGCCAATAATCCTGTCTTCCACTTTGGATCAAATACATCAAAATTGATTATCACTTCATTCGGGATCACCTACAACAAGGTCAACCCGACATCCATTTTATTCCTACACAAAATCAACCGGGAGATATCCTCACTAAAGCGTTTGCTAAGCGGAAGTTCAATTACTTCAATTAAAAGCTTCAAGTCCTTTCCAAGAACCATTACCCTGAAGGGGGATCATAGTCACAACCGAATTATGCAGCATGACCAATTGGTCTGACAACACCACGGTGGATAGTATATTACTTAAAGCCAACCAAGAGCACTTTTGAAAAAAGGTAGAGTTTGCTACAAGAATACTCCACTAAGGCCAATTAATGACCTTGCTTGTACTTTAATGAACTAGGATGACTGCCAATGAAATATTTCCTCATAATCTGCAGATTACAAATGTTATATTTCTTCGGCCAAAGGAGGCCTGCCAATGAAAGGAGAAATATTGTATTTAATATTTTATAATTAATGGTTTCTTTTGTATAAGAGGGGGAGGATTTATTTAGCCTCACNGAGAAATATTGTATTTAATATTTTATAATTAATGGTTTCTTTTGTATAAGAGGGGGAGGATTTATTTAGCCTTGCTGGATCCACTGAATTGTGTGATATCACGAACTATATGGGGTCCTACATCCCAAAATGGAAGTAACAATATGAAATTAGACTAATTCTTCGTATATTTTACCAAATAGAAAAATAAAAAGTAAAATATTCATGTTGGTGGAATATATTCCTTTAGGAATTTAAATGATTATATTACATTGTATAACCAAATTTTAGTATCATCCCAGACTAATCTTTCAATTGACAGCCCAAGTCACCTTGATATGTGCAAAAATTAGCTTTGACTATTTATATGTGGTCATTTTAGTTCTCAATTTTTTATAAAAATATCAAAATAATCTTCTGACTCTTTAAATTGAGGCTAAAATAGTCTTTATGGAGGATTATTAGGATTTAATTTTAAAATAATCAATACTATTTTGACACTTCTATAAATTCTAGGATTACAACGGTCTCATGTATATGGCCCGGAGTTGATTTGGCTTTAGAATTGATTGGACAACTTATCCTTTTTTTTCTTTAAGAAAAAATATTAAATAAAATATTTATAAAATAATAAAGTCTTTCAATTATTTATTTATTTATTTATTGTGTAAATGCTTCTACATGTCTCAACCACAACTGGCCCAACCTGCCCGCACGAAACGCACAGCATAGCATTTTTTTTCATATTAATAACATTTCAACTATATAAGAGATTGGGGATTAATTATAATGTAGAATAAGATCTTCGGCAATTAGTTAACCATGAATAGTCAATTATATGATTTTTATGTGGACGAGTTGATGGATCTTATACAGCAAATGGACGAATTCAACAAAATAATTCTTGATCTAAAAGAATTTTGATGTGAAATGAAGAAGAAGAAGACAGACATCCTCCTAAGTAGCTCCTTGTCAAAGCCATACAGGCACATTGTCAACACAATGATGAATGAGAAATAAATGCTAATTTTGAAGCACAAACTACAGTGTATATAGCCTTCAAGAAGCCATGAATGGGAGTCCTATCCACAAGAACCATGTTGCAGAAATTAAGAAATTTCAAACCTGTTCATTCAGAGCATCTGTATATCGTCAAGATTAATTAAGAAGAGTATCGGCAACCTGAAGCTCAGTTTAATTTTTCTTTTTTTTTTATGCAGAGAACCTCAGCTACACAGAAGGCAAATAGACGATATTCTGCCCCTATAGACTTCCGAACAATAGTTTTTTGTTTCTTCGAGCATAAGAGAGTTGCATTCCCTACTAAACAGGAGACATTATAGACCGCCAACATCGACAACAACGAGTCTTTATCCCACTAATGGGGTCGGCTGCATGAAACATGTTTCTCCTTTGTGTCCTATTGAGTGTCATTTTCATTTAATTCTAATAAGATAAGATTAATTTTTATACAGCATGCACAAGTCTATTTAGGTCTACTTCTACCTTTTCTCTCCTAACTGAAACATCAGGTGATCCACATTTAATGTGACCAATCATGAAAGGCGACTCTCTGTAATCTTGCCTACCACTGGAGTTACACCAACCCTTCCACGGATACATTCGTTTCGCATTTTGTCAAAGTGCATGCCACTCATCCTCCTATGCATTCTCATCTCTGCAACACTTAATTTAGTTTTATGCTTCTCTTTTAAGTGCCAAGACATTATAGGCCAAGATGAACATAAAATCATCCTCGCCTATAATGAGAGAGGAACCTGTTTTTCTCATAATTTCGCTTTGCATCCTTTAAATGAGTTAAAAATAAAACAAGATTAATTTCTGAATCATATTTTCTATCAAAGAATAATAAAAAGAGCCCAAAGAGGAGGAAGGAGAAGAATTATACCAATTCCTCACCCACCACATGGACCTCTAACACTGTCATTAAAACAAGCTTGCAAAACAAGANTTTCTATCAAAGAATAATAAAAAGAGCCCAAAGAGGAGGAAGGAGAAGAATTATACCAATTCCTCACCCACCTCATGGACCTCTAACACTGTCATTAAAACAAGCTTTGCAAAACAGAAAAAAAATCACGAATTAGTACAGCCAGCGCATATAGAAACCAATTTAAGAAAGATATAATTCTTAAATAACGGCAAAAGACAGATAAACAAACACTAATACAACTCAGTTTCGTGATGAAACAAGCCATTCCATCATATAGCAGCCTATAACACCAGAAAAATAATTAATCATGCTAAGAAGACACTTTCCACCAAATATTCAGGTGAGAAGGTATGGAGGGAGGAGAATTACAACACTGGAATATTATGAACATCAAATTAATAATAATAATAATAATAACTAAACAAAATATACAAAAATATAAAGGATATGATGGCCTGAAAGCATTATGCCAATTTTATCCCCACCCTGGCATACAGGGATGGTTGATGTGCGGCTGTGATAGGAGAGCGCACGCAGATCTTCGTACACTCTCCGTACTCAATAATTTTTCCAACAAGAGGCATAGCTTTGTTCTTTGACCACTTGTGAGCTATTTGGTGTAGGTTTTTAAAAGGACTTATCATCAGATTTATTAAATACAATAAAAAAACAAGATGTTAANCCATCATATACCAGCCTATAAGACCAGAAAAATAATTAATCATGCTAAGAAGACACTTTCGACCAAATATTCAGGTGAGAAGGCATGGAGGGAGGAGAATTACAACACTGGAATATTATAAACATCAAATTATTAATAATAATAATAATAATAATAATAATAATAATAATAATAATAAATAAAATATACAAAAATATAAAGGATATGATGGCCTGAAAGCATTATGCCAATTTTATCCCCACCCACTAGTATACAAGGATAGTTGATGTGCAGCTGTGATAGGAGAGCACACGCAGCTCTGCATACGCTCTCCGTACACAAAAATTTTTCCAACATGAGGCATAGCTTTGTTCTTCGACTACTTTGGTGGAGGTTTTTAAAAGGACTTATCATCAGATTTATTAAATACAATAAAAAAACAAGATGTCAAGTTTGGTGGATTTACTAATTTAAAGATTTACTAAATCCAAGTTTACCTGAGATTCGGCCTAAATCCTGTAATTCAGTGGATTCATGTATATACACATTTACTAAGGGTGTTTGGGGCAGCTTATCCGGTGTGGCGGCATTTTGAAAACACCGCATTGTCGTTTGATTAGTATTTTCGGAGAGCTTATCCTAAAACACAGTTTAACAATCCTTAATAGACGGGGCCACGCGTCTTCTAAGTGTGTTCGTGCTTTAAATTATATTAGTGTTAAATCCTCCTTGCAGCCAAACAGGCCCTAAGACAAATATTAGAACTAGTGAAAGAGGAAGCTAGAAAACTGCAGAAACTTGCTCCATGGCTTCAGGGGCAGCAGATAAAGGCTTTTCCTTTTTAGTTTGGTCGAAGCAAAGATCACGACTTGCAGCTAAAGCCAATAGCTCTTTCTCCTCCAACCCCTTGGCTGGCCCAAGGCCAGACCTATCTGTGTTGTGCTTGGCCAATGCATCCTTAAATTTCTTAATCTGCAAATCAGAATACATTTCACAATCAAACATCAAAATCGAATCAACATTTAGCAACAATATTCGCTAGCTACAGGTTAGAAGAAACCAAAACAAACAACAGATATTTTTCTCAAACAAGAGATCTCTTAAAACATAGACCATGTATATAGATATAATCAGCTTTCTGTAAACAAATTAAAAGGAACTCCAAAAGTAAAAAAGGGTGAAAAGCTTACAGTAGCATTGGTGCAGCTGAAGCTACAAAGACGACCGTGAGCTCCCCTGTAAAATCTGAAGAAGGGGAGGACATGAACGTTCAAGCTATAACACATGGATTTATGCTTCTCATAATTTACTGGAAGGAAGAGAATATGAGGGTTCTGCTCAGCAAACTGACAAATCTGAAAAAAGAAGTTCTTTTAACTAACATAAAAGCTGATAGAAACCGCAAAAAAAATTTGCAGGGAACAAAATATCTTAATAAGCAAGAGGGCAAGTTTTGCAGATAAGAATTTACCTTTGGATGAAGGGATTTGCAGCCTGGACAACCGGGGGAGAAGAAATCCACAATAACAAGCTTGTCCCCTGCGTGCATCAAGGAATCTACAAGATCCTGAGCAGAAATAATCTCCTTCATGTTAGGCTGCAACCCCTTCTCCCACCATCTCATTCCTTTCGCAATCAAATGATCCATCTGCGAATTATCCAAATTGCACCAATTCCAAATCAGAACCCTCAAATTTGGACCAGCTCCAGCCAAGAAACACAATATCCAAAACAATTTTCTAACTTTCAATCCCCAAAAACGGAATCAAAGAAATCTCCAACGACAATTAAAAAGCCGAGAGCGAAAGAATTTCGAGATTTTTCAACATACCTTCACAGGCACGGCATGAAAATCTCTCTTCGCGGCCTTCCCTTTCTGTCGCTCGACAACTAATCTCCTCCCAAGAAAACCATTTTTACTTGAAGAAGAAGATCTCACAAATCCAATCGATGAGCAGAAGGGATTAGTGGACAAGGCTTTCGNACCATCTCATTCCTTTCGCAATCAAATGATCCATCTGCGAATTATCCAAATTGCACCAATTCCAAATCAGAATCCTCAAATTTGGACAAGCTCCAGCCAAGAAACACAACATCCAAAACAATTTTCTAACTTTCAATCCCCAAAAACGGAATTCTATGAAATCTCCAACGACAATTAAAAAGCCGAAAGCGAAAGAATTTCGAGATTTTTCAACATACCTTCACAGGCACGGCATGAAAAACTCTCTTCGCGGCCTTCCCTTTTTGTCGCTCGACAACTAATCTCCTCCCAAGAAGACCATTTTTACTTGAAAAAGAAGATCTCACAAATCCAATCGATGAGCATAAGAGATTAGTGGACAAGGGTTTCTTCATGTCGGAAGAAATTGATGAAGGACGGCACCTGCAAGAGGAGAAGACACTCACCGTACTCATTACATCCGCCATAAATCCCCAAAATCGAAGCTTTTACAGCCCAGTAGAAGGAAATACGCACAATTGGCACAAAGATAGAGTTTTGCTTTTGGCCTGTGGCCGCCCTTGTGGTACACAATGAAAAAGGAGAAATCGGGAAGACGAATCAACAAAGCGGCGAAACGCAACCCCCACCTTGCCATTTATGAGATAAAAAATTTTGCAGTTTGGCGTGTTTGCCACTTTTTTCATCATCATCGGACCCGTCTATATTTTTCCGTTTTTCACGCTTCGGAGGCATGGATTCTGGAGTATAAGCGTGTAAGCCAAGCAGACCCATGAGTCTACCCGAGCTCAGCGTATAAGTAGCTCGTGAGCTTGTTGACCTAACATATCAAGCTTAAACTAGCACCAACTCGACTCATTCATTTTTGAGCGATTTTTTTTTAATATTAATATAAAATATATTCAAAATATATTAAATTTGATGACTATTTTTAAAATAGTAAAAATGTCTAAAAAAATAATATTTTCTATTTTGTATCAAGTGATTCTTTTTTGAAGAGCATTGAAAGAAGTTGGAGGGCGAAGAAGAGCAGGGAATCACAGAAAGTAAATTTGGAAACTTTCTTTAGTTTTCTATAAAACCTTTAGTCTCATCTATGTGTGTTTATAAAGAGTAATAGCATGAGTGTAGAGTGGATGGTTGTGGTTGAGTGGCTATTCTTTGATGCAGATTTCTCCTATGTCAGACTGGTAGTAGAGTTGGAGCCTACTGCACATGGTTGGGAAGTGGAGCAGGGTTCGTAAGTGTAAGAGTCAGGTTGCAGTTGAGTTGTTAAAATTTGGAGTTGGAGAGCGCCTTGATAAAGATGTCTGCTAGTTGATCTTGGGTTGTTATATGGTGACGTTTTTGGTTGATGCAGTCTCGTATGAAATGACACTTAACTTCTTTATGTTTTGTTATGGTGTGAAAAATTGGATTGTTTGCTAGAGCAACGACAGGTGTGTTATCACAATAGAGGATTGTCATTTGTAGTTGAGTAGTGTGAAAGATGGTTAGTTGTCAGAGCCATATGACATCCGCAGCTGCTGAGGTGAGTTCCACGGCTCATTTGTGTAGTCTACCATAGTGTCGGTTTGGTAAGGACAGTCTTTAGTAAGTGGTCGGTGATGACATATACTGTATGTACCTAGAAATATGGTCGGAGTATTCGTATAGAGATGACCAAGACGAATGTTAGTTTCTCCATTAGGGTATAGGAGTTCGACACCTTTGAGGACCCGATTGTTATAGTACAGTGAATGTTGTTTTTTCAAGTTCTTGAAGCCCTAGCGGGGACCCTTTTTTATCGTTTTGATTGCATAAGGAACCAATATTTTCAAATAAGCTCCTAATATTTAAATTATTATTAATTAAACCTTAATATAAACAATTAATCAAATGATGAGGGATTAACCACCTTACCATTTCTTTAAAAAGTTTTGCCATCATTTATGGACCAACCATATATTTTAAATAATGTTATGATGGAAGTCTCCATTTTCTTTTTATATTATTGAAAATATTTTCTAATTTATTTACATATCTAGCACTTGATTTTTTTTTGTTATCTATGGAGGAAAATGTGCATTTAAATTTTAAAATATAATAACAATGATATTCTTAATAAATGTTAAATTGTTGAGTGTTATGTATATAAATATAAAAATATAGGTGTTCCATAGTTAAATATATAAGATTTTTGTGGTATGCATATAAATGTCGCAAAAAAATCCAAATTTAAATGAGAAATCACTCTCTCGGGGGAAAATATTGCGTCTGAAATTCGTACGTCCGGTTTGTCATCCATCGACCGTCACGTCACCCACAGATGATGTATATGACGATGTGATCGCCGGTAATTAGTCGTCGACATGTAATATCCAGACAAAATATTTGCTCTCCTTACGAGCACTTGGGCCCTAAGAAACGAGAAATTATTGCATACGGACACCACATGCATCTCTGCATGCGGTGTCTGATCCTGACCGTAGATCACGGTGATCTACGATCAGGATTATTTCCATTTTTTAAAAAAAAAGGAAAAAAAAATTTAGGTGGGGCCCACCGAAATACATCAGAACCGTAAATAAGGTGATTTACGATCCGGATTGGACACCGCATGCGTTGTCCGATCCACATGGAATAATTTTTCCTTAGAAACAGACCTAGGGCCAAGGTTTTAGAAAGAGGTGGTGAGGTGGCAAGGTGAGAAGAAATACAAGTAAAAAACACCTCTAGCAAAGTTTTTCTAAAAGCCGACCTCGGCTCGGCTCGGCTCGGCTCGTTGGCTCCGGAAAGCCAAACCAATTAAGTTGCGTTACGCAGTCATCTCTCTAACCCTAATAAGCAATTGAGTGATAATGTTACTTTTTGTCTTCATTGATGATTATTAGTGAAAATCATAGTCATCCCTTGTTTATTTTCATCATTAGTATTAATTCTATAAATTATTAAGTGTGGAAATACTTGCATATGCTAAATTTATTGAGTTAAAATTAGTCGTAAGATTAGTTGTTGCTCGGAATCAATTATATATTATTAGGGATGCTTTTATTTTTTTTTTAATATCTATTTAATTTTTAGTTTTCTAAAATAAATCTCGTTAATTTGTAAATTAACATAATAATTAAAATTTTTNTAAAATTAGTCGTAAGATTAGTTGTTGCTCGGAATCAATTATATATTATTAGGGATGCTTTTATTTTTTTTTAATATCTATTTAATTTTTAGTTTTCTAAAATAAATCTCGTTAATTTGTAAATTAACATAATAATTTAAATTTTTTTAAGTTATTCTAAAAATAATTATCAACGAACACTATTGGTGTCACTGACGACCACCGCCATGATTATAATCTCACCGACAGTCATAATTAAAAGAAAGTTTGTGCTTAAGCTAATGAGTTAAGAATAGTTTGATGAATNTAAAATTTTTTTAAGTTATTCTAAAAATAATTATCAACGAACACTATTGGTGTCACTGACGACCACCGCCATAATTATAATCTCACCGGCAGTCATAATTAAAAGAAAGCTTGTGCTTAAGCTAATGAGTTAAGAGTGGTTTGATGAACATTGATTCAACAATAAGGAGGATATCCTAGAAAATGATCATATATTATTATTATAAAGAATATAGATTTTTACTAAGAAAATATTTGTTGTGTATTCTAAAATTTTCGTGATATAGTAATTTAAATAAATTTAACAAAATATATTAGTGAATAATTGTAATACTTTTGACATGCAATATACTAATATATGAGTTTTAATATTAGTCAATAATAATATATTAATAAATCAAATAAAAAATATTAAGATTAAGAGTAAGGCTTCGTTTGGGAAGACGATAAAGTTTCATTCCTCGTTGTGAATGTCAACACTTGAAAAAACTTAAGTTTGTTGAAGCAGCATTTCGCGAACCTCTCATGAAATTTTTTCGCAAGAACGACAATTTTTCACTCCTTTAGATTGAAGCCGGACTTTTCCATTCAACGAGCACGACGTTTAAGAAATTTTACTAAACCGCAAAAGCTCTTTCAAATAAGACGTAAAAGAAAGATAATTATGAATATCACTAATAATTGCCAAAAATGATGCAAAGAGTGCGGGAGACATTCATGTTGCTTAAAGGCCTAATCCTTTCATTAATTAGCATTAAAAAAACTGTTTAAATTAACTTAATTAAGGNTAATAAATCAAATAAAAAATATTAAGATTAAGAGTAAGGCTTCGTTTGGGAAGACGATAAAGTTTCATTCCTTGTTGTGAATGTCAACACTTGAAAAAACTTAAGTTTGTTGAAGCAGCGTTTCCCGAACCTCTCATGAAATTTTTTCGCAAGAACGATAATTTTTCACTCCTTTAGATGGAAACCGGACTTTTCCATTCAACGAACACGACGTTTAAGAAATTTTACTGAACCGCAAAAGTTCTTTCAAATAAGGCGTAGAAGAAAGATAATTATGAATATCACTAATAATTGCCAAAAATGATGCAAAGAGTGCGGTAGACATTCATGTTGCTTAAAGGCCTAATCCTTTCATTAATTAGCATTAAAAATGCTGTTTAAATTAACTTAATTAAGTTGGCATTGTGAAGCCGATAAGCCGAGCCGATGTGCAGCTTAAAGGAATATTCTGTTAATATTCTCAATCAATAAAAGATTAATCGTGTTGGCTCTGTGGAGCCGACTAGCCGAGCCGATTTACTCCCCAAGCGTGGATCGGTCCAAAAGTCAGAAAGAAGAAAAAGTGGTGAAATGTTTTAAAATAATATATAAATAAATTATAATAATTGATAAAATATTAAGATAATTTGTGGAAATCATCTTANGAAGAAAAAGTGGTGAAATGTTTTAAAATAATATATAAATAAATTATAATAATTGATAAAATATTAAGATAAATTGTGGAAATCAAGAGCATCTACTCCTATAATGTTGATGAGCCATGAATAATTTTTCACGAGTTGGCATGAATCTTGAGGCAGACATAGACATGAATATCAGGATAATTTTTTTAGAAAAACAAAATCAATTTCTAATTAAAATTTATTTAGAATTATGATTTAGCAAGTTTATAATCAAACTGACTGATTGGATGAGATGATTTCGATGACACCAAAGTTGAACCTATTTGAGTCAAAGTTAGCCTAGTTCAATCCGTTAAACCGACTTCGAAAGCTTTCGAGGCCTAATTGGGGTGTCAAATAAATTCTAAATTAGACAAGCTTATAATCAAATCGAGCGTCTCGAAAAGTCACATCTAATGAGATCATGATAGCTCAATTCCAACATTATTATGACACTCAAATATTCATAGAATGTAGTCCGATCAAAAGAACCTCTCTAACCTGTCTGATATAATGGTCTGAATTGCTTATTTATTTCCAAAAAGACATTTCTTAGACTCTATAAAAAGACTCATATCACTTTCATAAAAGGGGCCCAAAGAACTTGAACCAGGGAATGATCAGATCTTAGAGGAGAAAGAGTTGAATCTCCATGTTCTACACTCAAGGTCTAATGAATGTTGCCCTCTCTGGCAGTCGCCGACCACCATTTGCCAACTACCATCGGCCGCAATCTACTCCTTGTGGAGAAATCCCTTATGAAATCACAACATTTGTTGTGAAATCCTAACATAAGTTGCAGAACAATGAAGCACCAAATAAAGTAGTATGTCGTTTAATACACCACGCACCAATACACTCTAAAGAAGGTGTAACAACACAACCCAAATACAGTATAATAACGTGTCGTGGAAACAGTGCAACGACACACTCTGAAAGGGTATAGCAACATACTCCAAAGATGATGTAAGAACATAACTTGAATTCGGTGAAAAGACACACCCCACAAAGCCGCTTAGAACTGTCTCGNACAACCCAAATACAGTATAATAACGTGTCGTGGAAACAGTGCAACGACACACTCTGAAAGGGTATAGCAACACACTCCAAAGATGATGTAAGAACACAACTTGAATTCGGTGAAAAGACACACCCCACAAAGCCGCTTAGAACTGTCTCATTTATAATATAATGACTTTTTTTGAACTTTTAAAGCTCTCTCCTTGCCGCTCATCTCTACAAACTACGTGATCAAATACAAGCAACATGACCCATAGCTCGAGCAGCTCTCAACTCTAGTATTTGCAGCCTACGAACACTACCTCAGCTTATGAAGCTCNACTTTTAAAGCTCTCTCCTTGCCGCTCATCTCTACAAACTACGTGATCAAATACAAGCAACATGACCCATAGATCGAGCAGCACTCAACTCTAGCATTTGCAGCCTACGAACACTATCTCAGCTCATGAAGCTNAGAACTTGAACCAGGGAATGATCAGATCTTAGAGGAGAAAGAGTTGAATCTCCATGTTCTACACTCAAGGTCCAATGAATGTTGCCTTCTCTGGCAGTCGCCGACCACTATTTGCCAACTACCATCGGCTGCAATCTACTCCTTGTGGATAAATCCCTTATGAAATCACAACATTTGTTGTGAAATCCTAAAATAAGTTGCAGAACAATGAAGCACCAAACAAAGTAGTACGCCGTTTAATACACCGTGCAACAATACACTCTAAAGAAGGTGTAACAACACACCCCAAATACAGTACAATAACATGCCTTAGGCTTCTTAGGATACTTTTAATACTTTTCAATGAAGCACCAAACAAGTACGTCGTTTAATACTTTTCAAAACTTGAATTTCCTTACAAATTTTCTTTGGCTTCTTAGGATAGACTTGTTTTAAATTTGAATTAGGGCAGAACATTTTCGTTGTTTCAACAAATTCAACCATTTAGGCTAGGACTGACATTAGTAAACTCGAACTTTTTCGTATTAAGATTCAACTCGTTTTCTGTGAGATCGATACATAGAACTCAATTATGTATACTACTGATACGGCATGTATACTTGAGTGAACACCTGGATCGTATCACAGCTCGCTTTTACAACATATGTGACCAACTAACGCTCTTGAAGCAACCATATGCAGTGCTTATGATCGATTCCAACCATGACTTAATTTCAACTACGACCTCTACAACAAATCGACGCTATAGTCACCATCTATAACATTCTCAATGGACACCTGTCTCTATAGCAATCGACTACGATCCTTGCAGCCTACTATCGCCGAGAACTATACTCATTATAGCAAAATTACATCTATTATCGATGAACTACTGTTAGGTGTTAAATATATAAATATGTACCAATGAATTAAGTGGTACGCATGTAAATGACCAAAAATGTTATGACAAGAATAAAATTCATTGATAAGAAAAAGTAAATAAAAAAATTTTACAAGATATATGTATGATGAGAGATTCTATCATTTTATTATTAGGCTTAAAGAATTTGGGATTGACAAAGTTGAAATAGGTATAATGCATGTTTATACTAAGTTATTAGAATCATTAATTATCATATAAATATTAAAATATATATTACTATTTATGGTAGAAACATTTAGTTGTTATTATTGTAATCTATCATCATTTATAACAATATTTTGATTTATTAAATTTCTTTTTTTATTCTCTTCTATTATTTATATATAGTTATTCTTCCATCAACATCTTATTCAATTTAATAAAAATGTATTGCAATTCCAGCCATCAAATGAAGCCAATCTTGGCTTCAAAATTCTTATTTTATTATATGCTAATTAGCATTATAATGAAATTGATTATGAATTACAATGATGTGACTATAAACCAATATCCAACCCCATGATGCCACAACATCAATATTATATATCCTATCTTCTTATAATTTCATAATCACAAAGATTTACAGTCATTATTCAATCTTAGCAAAGTTTATTAAATATTAAGTTTGCATACAACAATTATTTATTTTGTTTATAAAGTACTTGATTGTAGGGTTTCTTAGCTTTGAGTGATGAATGTAATTATACAATTAGTAAGGTGATTAGAGTAATTATTTAGCCGTAGTTTTATAATACCAAAATATTAAATATTTAGTAATTTAATATTTTGTATAAAAAATGATCTTAATTTAGTAGAATTAAATGCAAATATGACACTAAATAGGACGCAATGGAGAAAAAGGATTCATGTGGCCGACCCCCCCTCGTGGTGGGATTAAGGCTTTATTGTTGTTGTTGTTGTTGTAGTAATTTACATACATATCACAAAATCTTATGTATTTACATATCTAATTTTTAAATAGTTATATCAGACTAATCTTTAAATTATATAAAAAAGTTTATACGTGAAAATATATACTTAATTAATGTGTTGATGTTGATGTTGTTTTTATGTAATTTAAAAGAAAGCTGCTCTATAAATAAATATAAATATGTAAATTAATGTTATTTATGTAAATACAAATTATGTTACGTATTGATGTGTGCTTTAAAATTTGGGGCTGTAGAGTAGTAAATTATCGTCTTAGCATGATAAAGATTTAACACACGCTCAGAAAAGAGAAAATAATTAGTAGTAATACTTGAGTTTTTACGTGAAAACCCGTAAAGAGAAAAATTTAGGGGTTTGACTCAGGTGAAGAGTTTCATTATAAAATGTTGAGTACAGTTGCAATCATTTATCCCACAAGCGAGAATATAGGTCTTACAAGTTACAAAGTCGGCGTGTAAATAAACTTGCTACAAGGAATCGGTGGAGACCGAAAGTAATCAGTGGTGGTCAACAGTGGAACGTCGGTTGCGGTCGAAGGAGTTTGGGGGTGGTCGATGACGGTCTTCGGTGGTTGATGGTCTTAGGAGTGACGCTTAACTTCAGCTTTTTCGCAATGTTCCAAGTTTTTNGGTTGGGAAGTGGAGCAGGGTTCGTAAGTGGAAGAGTCGGCTTGCAGTTGAGTTGTTAAAATCTGGAGTTGGGGAGCGCCTTGATAAAGATGTCTGCTAGCTGATCTTGGGTTGTTATATGGTGAACGGTGATGCGTTTTTGGTTGATGCAGTCTCGTATGAAATGACACTCAACATCGTTATGCTTTGTTCTGGTGTAAAAAATTGGATTATTTGCTAGAGCAATGACAGGTGTGTTATCACAATAGAGGACTGTCATTTGTAGTCAAGGAGTGTGAAAGATGGTTAGTAGTTGTCAGAGCCAGATGACATCCGCACCTGCTGAGGTGAGTTCCACAACCCATTTGAGTAGTCTACCAGAGTGTCGGTTTGGTGAGGACATACTTTAGTAAGTGGTTGGTGATGAATTATTCTGTATGTACTTAGAAATACAGTCAGAGTATTCGTATAGAGATGACCAAGGCGAAGGTCAGTTTCTCCATTAGGGCATAGGAGTTCGACACATTTGAGGACCCGATTGTTATAGTACATTGAATGTTATTTTTTCGAGTTCTTGAAGCCCCAACTGGGGCCCTTTTTTATCGTTTTGATTGCGTAAGGAACCAATATTTTCAAATAAGCTGCTAATATTTAAATTATTATTAATTAAACCTTAATATAAACAATTAATCAAATGATGAGGGATTAACCACCTTACCATTTCTTTAAAAAGTTTTGCCACCATTAATGGACCAACCATATATTTTAAATAATGTTATGATGGAAGTTTCCATATTCTTTTTATATTATTGAAAATATTTTCTAATGTATTTACATATCTAGCGCTTGTTTTTTTTTTATCTAGCACTATATTTATAGCATTTTAGTGCTATAAATCTATGGAGGAAAATGTGCATTTAAATTTTAAAATAATGACAATGATATTCTTAATAAAATGTTAAAATTTTGATTGTTATGCATATAAATATAAAAATATAGGTGTCCCATAGTTAAATATATAAAATTTTTGTGGTATACATATAAATATCCCAAAAAAATTCAAATTTAAATGAGAAATCACTCTCTCTCAAGGGGAAAATATTCCACCTGAAATCTGTACATTCGGACTGTCAACCACCGACCGTCACCTCACCCACTGATGATGTGTATGACTATGTGGCCGATAATTTGCCGTTCTAATATCCAGACCAAGTATTTTCTCTCTGTTACTTCTCACTCCTCGGAAGGTGGGGCCCTGAGAAACAAACCTAGGGCCACGGAGAGGTGGTGAGGTGGCAAGTGAGAAGAAATAAAAATAAAAAATACCTTCAGCAGAATTTTTCTAAAAGCCGACCT
>JXCR01128463.1:0-12156 GCA_002079205.1 Phalaenopsis hybrid cultivar | reverse complement strand
TCTGAATCCCATGCTCCTCACAGAATTTCTGAAATTGAGAATTTGTGTACTCTGTGTCATTATCGGATCTCAAATACTTGATCTTTCTATCAGTTTGGCTCTCCACCTCAGCTTTCCACAACTTGAATTTAGAGAAGACTTCATATTTCTGCTTCACGAAATACACCCAAATTTTCCTGGAGAAATCATCAATAAAGGTAACAAAATACTGAGATCCTCTCAATGTCGATTCTCNAAAGTCCTATGGCTAGACCTAGGCTACTAAAGAAGTTTTCTAGACCTCAACCAAAAATGAGGTCAACACCTAGCAAGCCATAAGGCTTCTTTTGTAGCTTCAGCTACTGCCATGTACTCAGCTTCACTTGTAGACAATGTCACAATAGACTGAATTGTTGATTTACAACATATAGGCCCTCCAACAAGAGTAAAAACATACCCAGTTGTAGACCTTCTGTCATCCAAATTACCTACATAGTCTGAATCAACGCACCCCACAATTGAAGGATCATCCTGCTGACTGCCAAAAATAATTCCATGTCCTACAGTACCCTTCAGATACCTGAAAATCCACTTGACTGCTTCTTAATGTCGCCTTCCAGGTTTAGTCATGTACTTGCAGACTTGACTAACAACATGTGCCAAATCAAGACGAGTACATACCATTGCATACATCAAGCAGCCAAATGCACTGGCATATTGAACCTTTATCATATCTTAGATTTCTGTTTCTGTCTTAGGACACTGTTCTAAAGAAAACTTAAAATAATTTGCCAAATGAGTGCTTACAGGCTTTGATTTGCTCATCTTAAACATTTCCATCACTTTCTCAACATAACATCGTTGAGATAAACATAATCGTCTTGAGTCTCAGTCTCGATGAATCTCCATTCCAAGAATCTTCTTCGTAGGACCCAAGTCTTTCATGCCAAATTCCTAGCTCAATAAAGCTTTCAAACTACAGGCATCATTCATATTCTTTGCAAGAATCAGTATATCATTAACATACAGTAACAGAAAAATAATTGAACCATCATCAAGATTCTTCACATAAACACAACAATCATACACACATCTCTTGTAGCCAATCTGAATCATGTAGGAGTCAAACCGCTTGTACCATTGTCTTGGAGACTGTTTCAACCCATACAATGATTTCTTTAACCTGCAAACCAAATGCTTCTGTCTATGTTGAGTGAGGCCTTCTAGTTGCTCCATGAAAATATGCTCCTCCAGATCACCATGCAAGAAAGTAGTTTTAACATCCATCTGCTTTAAGTGTAAATCCCAAATGATTACTAATGCAGACATTGCCCTGATTAAAGTATGTCTGACCACAGGAGAAAACATTTTATCAAATTCTATCCCATTCTACTATGAAAATCCCTTTGCTACCAGTCGAGCCTTGAACTTTTCCCCTTTTTTTTGATACTGCTGGTTTTCTTTTGTACACCCAATAGTCTTTTTTTCCTCAGGAAGTTGAACTAACTCCCATGTGCGATTTTTCTGTAAAGACTCCATCTCCTCAACTATTGCACCCATCCATTTCTCTTTCTCCTGGCTAGTGATAGCTCATTGAAAAGTGATTGGATCATCGCAGCTGATGAGAAGTGCACAAGAGACCAAGTCTTCATAACCCAATATGCTAGGAGGCCTTATATTGGTGTGTCTTTGTCTGTCTCTGGTTAGATTATAATTCTACAGATTATCTGGAATGAAATCACCAGGCGTTGGATTTGAACATTCAACTCTCTCAGTTGTTTCTGGATGTTGTTCTAAATCCATCTACACTGCATCTGAACTGAAATTGTTCCATTGCATCTTGTCTTGATTCTACTGTAACATAAACTGCTCATCAAAAACTGCATCTCTGCTGATCAACATCTTCTTTGCAATCGAATCCCAAAACTTGTATCATTTCACACCTTTATTCTAGCCCAGAAAGATGCACTTTTTGGATTGTACATCAAATTTTGATCTTTCATCTCCAGGTGCATGCACATAAGCAGGACAACCAAAAATCCTTAAATGATTGAAATTAACTGGATTACCTATCCATACCTCTTCTGCGACCTTGCCACCCAACGATGCCCGATGTGATCTATTGATGAGATAGCATGCCATATTCACAACTTCTGCCCAGAAACTCTTAGGAAGTCCTGCATTGAGTCTCAATCATCTTTCCCTTTCAGTTAAGGACCAATTCATCCTTTCTGCCACGTCATTCTGTTGTGGTGTCTTGCGCACTGAAAAATGCATCTGAATCCCATGCTCCTCACAGAATTTCTGAAATTGAGAATTTGTGTACTCTGTGTCATTATCGGATCTCAAATACTTGATCTTTCTATCAGTTTGGCTCTCCACCTCAGTTTTCCACAACATGAATTTAGAGAAGACTTCATATTTCTGCTTCACGAAATACACCCAAATTTTCCTGGAGAAATCATCAATAAAGGTAACAAAATACTGAGATCCTCTCAATGTCGATTCTCTGGTAGGGCTCCATACATCATAATACACATAATCAAGAATCTCTTCAGTTTTATGTTTTCCAGTCATAAAACTGACTATATTCTGATATCCAAGAACACATAACTTATAAAGATTGAGCTTGCATCTTTTAACACCATGCAACAGGTTTCTTCTATGCAATTCTGTCATCTCACGTTCACTGAGATGACCCAGACGCATATGTCATAGCTTTGTACTATCATCATCTGACTCCACAGAATGAACTCCACCTACAACTGTACTCCCCAACAGTTTGCAGATATTACCTGCAGTCAACTTTCTTTTCATCACAGTCAGTGCACTCTTAACAATTTTGATGATCTCCTTATCCTCATCTGTCTTAGGAATGAAACCGTTTCTATGTAAAGTGCCCAATGAAATCAAATTCTTCTTTAGATCTGTAATATATCTGACATCACATAATGTTCTAATTGTGTCATCATACATCTTAATTCTGACTTCTCTAATACTAGCAATATTGCAGCATCTATTATCACCCAAATAGAATGAGCCAGAATTAGTTAACCTGTATAAAGTAAACCACTCCTTATTAGGTGTTATGTGATAAGAACATCTTAAATCAAGAATCTATGCATTTGTGAACTGAGTTGATGAAACTGAGAGCATATCACCATCACTGCAATCTGAATTATCATTCTGTACCACATTTATAGACTTCAATGATGTATCACTTTTCTCGTCAGTCCGCTTCATAAGCTTTGGACAATCTCTCTTGATATGACTTGACTCCTTGCACTTGTAGCAATGAATTATCCTTTTGCCTTTGGATTTCGATCTGGAATTTCGCCTTCCAGAACCCTCCTCTTCCTTCCTTCCACGTTCCTGCTTACCCTTAACATATAAATTGTTGCCATGAGAGCTTTCCCCTGCATTCTGCTTCCGCTGGTTGTGAGCCAACAATGCTGCAGTAATCTCATCAACTTTGATAGTCTCTTTCCCATATGTCAGAGTAGTCACCAGGTGTTCATAGAAAGAAGACAATGGACACAACAAAATCATCGCTTGATCTTCATCCTCAATATTCACATCAAGCCGTTATAAATTCATGATTATTTGATTGAAGCCATTCACGTGTTGCGCTCGATCAAAATTTTCTTGCATCTTCAGCCCATACAGGTTTTGCTTCAGATACAACTTGTTCGTCAGAGATTTGGCTATAAACTGGTTTTCTAATTTCTTCCATATGTTCTCTGGAGATTTTAGATTCATCATGTGGTACATAAGCTCATCTACCAGGCATAAACATATGGTTGCAGCCGCTCGCTGTTGCACTTCTTCCCAATCTTCATTTGCCCGCAAAGCCTTCAGGACTCATTATTGCGCCAATAGATATTTTACCCTTGTTTGCCACAATTCGAAGTTACCAATTCCATCAAACTTCAGCACCTCAAATTTTACACCAGAAATTACCATTTGAAAATTAAACCTGTAAGGAATATTTTCCTACAAATTCCTTCAAGATCTTTCTTTTATTTCCTGTCTTTTCCATGTCCTTCAAGGAAATTTAAAAGTATTCCTTTCAAATTTTTTCTCCGCAGCCTCTATCAAAGAAAATCTTAATCCTTTCTCTTGGAACCAGTTAAGGAAAATCCTTCCTCAAAATTTCACCTCCGCGTGTAGTCTAAGGAAAATCAATCCAGGAGAATATTCCCCTGAATATTCCAGAGAAATATTTTCTCCGCGATTCTCGCCTCCAGAAAAGGAAAGGCGCGGACCTTCCAGCAAAGGCAACCTCCTATCCAACAAAGGCAAAATGGAAATTTGTGGGGGAGAATATTCTCCTGTTTCTCCTCCGTTCTGGGAAGGAAAGAGTCCTCTCGGATTTGTTCGACCAACACCAGCCGCGAACCACTTTTCGCCTCCCGTCTGCCGTGATTCAAAGCTTGAATGCTCCGCCACTGCCTTCTCTGCGAAGCTTGCGCAGACTGCAAGCCGCGATTCCAAACTGAAACTCCTCGACGAACTTTGTCGGGGCCAAAGCTTTGGAACTTTTGGATACCTACCCACAGCCTTCCTCTGTCAAATTATCTTCTTTCCTGTGGCGACGAAATTTCTCCTCTTCTACCCTAGAACCACTCTCTGATAACATTTTTTGAGTAATTAAGGTGAAGAAAACAAGAATTGACACAAATTCAGAAGAACACACAGAGATTTAACGAGGTTCGGCAAAGATGCCTATGTCCTCGGGAGCAGAACAACAAATTCCTTTCAATATTCAGAAAAAGAGATTACAAAATTTTTGGATAACACCTAGGGTTACATACAGACCTATTTATATCCCTAGAAAACTCTGGAGTACAATATATAATTACAACATTACTCATGTACCGGCCCCAACTCACATATATGATATATGAGTCATACCATAACATAAACTATTGAGTATTTAATAAAAATGATAAATAGAGGTCGGGGTTTTACCATGAATTTTGATATTCGAGCGAGAACTTGAAAAATGGTTGAAAAAGGGTGGTTGATTTGTAAATAGTAAGTTTTGGGTGGTCTGAAAAATTCTTCTGAGGCTCTTAGCCTTTAGCGAGCGAGGTCCTATAAATCTTATGACTGGGTTTGATCATTTTTTGAATGGAAGAGAATAGAAGAGATGGAGGTGGCAAAAGAGATCCTTTGTTCAATTTTATTTGGTTTGGAAGTAGTGGTTGCATCTAGTAGATTTCTAGAGGTGGTGAAATTGTTGGAGATCAATGGAGATAACTAACATTAGGAGCTAGGAGAGGTGATTTTGGCATTAGAAGCAGAGGAGAGGGGAAATGAAGAGAGAAGTAGAGTAGTATTTGAGTCTTTTTATTTTCATTTGTTGTTTCTATTGATAGGAGGACCTCTATGAAGCATATCTATGTAATGTGTTGAAATTTAAATATTTGGTGATTTTGCCCACTCTAAAAAATAAAATTAATTTTGTCCCTGATTGAACCAAATTTATAATCTTGTCTGACTAAATTTTTGCAAGAAATAACAAACATTCAAACATTTCACATCACATCAACGTGACCAAACTAAAACATAACCATTTTTGTAACAAATAATCAAAACTCCAAAACCTACAGCCTTGTCTTGAACATTGTAACATGCTTCAGCCTGTGCACTATATCTGCAATGGAGCCAGCACCAGCCATAACAGAGACAACAAGGGTAATGACACTCAGGCCGCGAAGCATCACCCATCGCCATTCACCCTTCCTAACTTTCGCCTGCACCATAAACATTGAAACAGGAAAATGGACTGTCAGGGGCCAAAAGGCAATCGCGCCGNTATGTCATAGCTTTGTACTATCATCATCTGACTCCACAGAATGAACTCCACCTACAACTGTACTCCCCAACAGTTTGCAGATATTACCTGCAGTCAACTTTCTTTTCATCACAGTCAGTGCACTCTTAACAATTTTGATGATCTCCTTATCCTCATCTGTCTTAGGAATGAAACCGTTTCTATGTAAAGTGCCCAATGAAATCAAATTCTTCTTTAGATCTGTNTTTTCATACTTTGCATAGATGGGCTGCCCATACACCTGAAGAAGTTGGCATGAATGTTTGGTGGATTGGCATCTATGGTAAAATCTAATTTCTTTAAAAAAAAATTGCAAGTATTTCAGTTGAATTTCAGAGAACTTACTTGAAATGCTCCAATTAAGTGGACAATCACTGCAACATTGCCTATGTCAACAAGCCAAAATGGTTCATAGAAACCTGTAAGAACATTGCCTGGAGCATTATTTCCAAATGCAGCATATCCAACACAACCTACTGATACATAGAATGTTGTTGTGACACCAATCCCATATAGAGAAGCCCTCTTCATTGTTTTGTTTTCCGGAGGTGGAGATTTGATTGTATCCTGCACACACACATTTATGTCAAAAAGACCATTGAAATTTGCCTTCTTCACAAAGTAAGGGTGCGTTTGAGGTAGCTTGTGTTTATTCAGATAAATAGCTTATCCTGAAACGCGACCCACGGGGTTCGACCTGCGACCTGCGTTTAGTGTAAAAACCCAACCGCGTTTTCAGATAAGCTACCGAAACGTATTTTTCAAATGGTGAGGCAGCGTTTTTATAAGCTGACCCAAACGGACCCTAAATATGAAAGTTCAATTGTGAGATATGTAAAAACATAAGAATTGTACGCTACGTATGTAAATTTCCCTTATATACATAAGCAAAAAAGAAATTTATACATACCTGTATTTCTGTCAAGAGCATGGAGTAGGTGTAAGCAAATGCTATGTTTCCAAGGGCTTGGAAAGCAGACCAAACCTTCGATGATGGCGACACAGTGCCACCAATTTTAGCCCCCATAATTGTCCCTCGAACCGCATGGTTTGAAGCGAGTTTGAATATACACAAGAAGAGTGAAACGAATGAGTAGGCAAATGACATTGCAGCCGCAATTATTGAGATTATTGTAATCTTCTCCAAATTGGGAAATTGTGATAGAATCAATTCAATTATTCCAAACAAGATGAGATATAAATTTCCTGATGTGTTGCAGGCGGCATTGTGGCCTTTGTTGTGGAAGCAATTTGTTCTATTGATGGACCTGTTTAATGAAAACAAAAAAAAAAGTGGAATTAATNCAGGTGGCATTGTGGCCTTTGTTGTGGAAGCAATTTGTTCTATTGATGGACCTGTTTAATGAAAAAAAAAAAAAAAAAGTGGAATTAATTATTGATGAATGTTTTTCATCTTCAACCTTCAGCACTGATGAATTTACATCATGCTTGTTGCAGCAGTGATGATGTAGCCAACCATAGTTCCCCATAGCAGCGCGTACTGAGCAATGGCGCAGAGAAGAACATTTCCTGGACCTGTATGTAAATTTGCAGAGCAACATGTCCATTAATCTATTTTATTCTGAAATGAGGTTTACCTTTGGACATATCTGTAATTTATTTCTGAAAAGAGAAAACTGTGAATGACAAATTACCCAAGCATGACCTGACAACATCCATGTAAGTGTGATTTCTCTTCCCATGAACAGGATCAGGAGTTCTGTAACAATCACTGAGCAAATTTGCAGTATAGTAAGTCACAGATGCGCAGGCAAGAAGTGTGAAGGGGCCAAGAACCCATCCCATTTGAGCTACGCTCCATGGCAGAGCCAGAACACCTGAGCCTATGATGGCTGTAATCGCATGTGCTGTTGCAGTCCATACAGTTCCTGAAGAAGACTTGCAGCAGATAATTAATACCTGAAGGATTTTACATAATTACCGTTCTATTATTGTGTATTTACATATCTAACAGTTACATTTTCATATTTACATGTATAGCTCTCAAATCTTATATATCACATACATATGACATGTTCTATGCATTTTTATATGGAACAACTAAACTTTGATATTTACGTTTATGACTCTTTGGTGTCAAATCTATGCATGAAGATGTGTATTTCACTTTCAAAAGAATAGTGATTGCGATGTTTTGATGTAATGTTAAAGCGATAGATGTAAATATGAAAGTTTACTTGTTAGCTTTGCAATTATATAACAATTATGTAGTATACATGTAAATAAAATACACATTTGTGTGGTATGTATTTAATTATGACTTAAGAAATTAAAATGACTCAATCTCATTTAGAAAAAAAGAAATTCATTTGCACAACAACAACAACAACAGAGCCTTAATTCCACTACGTGGGGTCGGCTACACGAATCCTTTTTCTCCACTGAGCTCTATTTAGTGTCATATAAGATCATTTTTTATACAATAAGCCCAAGTCTTCCTAGATCTACCTCTGTCTTTCTTAACACAAGTCGAATCTTAAACATCTACTCTCCTAATCAGATCATCAGATGATCGACGTTTAATGTGACCAAACCATTTAAGACGACTTTCTCTAATTTTGTCCTTCACAGCAGCTACACCAACCCTATTATGGTTATATTCATTTCGCATTTTGTCTCTAAGTGTAAAGCCACTCATCCACATAATCATTCTCATCTCGGCAACACTTAACTTATGATTATGCATCTCTTTTAAAGTCATTTGCGCTAGAAAAGATAAAATTAAAATCACCATTTTCTAAATTTATTTATTATTTATTAAATAATTACTCTAAAAGCCTACATGGTATCCTCAATTAAGAGAAATAATTGGAAGGACCAAAGTTATTAAAAATAAAAAATAAAAAAATAAAAAAAATGAACGCACTTCTAGTTATAAAGAACAGAGATTCAATAGAAGTGATTTAAAGTGGAATCCATTCGGCAAATCCCACCAAAGGAGACATATTCCCCTCCACTTTGCCAAAAAAATTATTAGACTAGACGTAGAGATACGTCCGGAGTCCAATGAGTTCAATGAAAAAAAAACACGTTTTCTTGTGATTCGACCCGATAACAAAGAGGAATATTACTCCTGTGTTATTCTGTGTTATTCATGTGTTATTGTGATGATATTGATGTGTTATTGTGTTATTATAACACCGGAAATATTCCCAGAACATAATAAGACATGAACACAACCACAATAACATCTGAATAACGCCGAATAACACGGGGGAAATATTCTCTAGTGTTAAAATGAATTTTTTTTTATCTTTCTGTCACCTCCACGTGGCGTGATTTTATTGGACTCCGGACGTATCTCTACGTCCGGAGTCCACGTAATATTTGTTCACTGCCGAGGGTGGTCGTCCATCATATCATAATAAATAAATAAATAAAATTTTGGATGATAATTTAAAAAAAATTACATACATATCATTTAATTCTTATTTATTTACATATCTAACATATAAAATTTAATTTGTATTAATCTTAAAAGTTAAAATGTTAGATATGTAAATACATGAAAAACATATATAATCATATCACATAGAAAACATCACAATTTTAACTTTTAAGATTAATACAAATTAAAGTTTATATGTTAGATATGTAAATACATAAGAATTCAGTGGTATGTATGTAAATATTCCTTAAAGTTTTTTAAAAGATTAAATTTTTTTGTTAGAATTAGCAAGCTCTTAAACAATGATTAGTTAACCAACTTATGATTCAAAGTTCATAAGTCTGAGTCTTAAAAATGGGATCTATCATACAGAGATAACTATAGTTGATTACAAGTCTAATGTTAGGTTTAGTTAAAATAATATCTTAATTAATTTAACATTAATTACAATTAAATTGAAAATTTCTTGGGTTTAGTTTGATTCAATTTGTAAAAATTGCATATATAAATAAAAAAGGTTTATATTGAAAATAACAATTTCTGAAACAATTATAAGTAATTAATATTTGGATATAATGATTATAATTAGTTGATTGTTTATAATGTTTAGATGAAATAATATTTATATAAATTGACATAAAAAACGTTATTTATGAAGGATTAGAGTTGGGCTGCAGGTAATAATTAATTAACCTGTTTCTTTTAAATAATAAAAAAATAAAAATAAAAATAAAAACCTGTTCGGGTGTTGCCATCATCTTCTGCAAATTCCATCATTTCTTTCTCTTCCACTCTTTTCTCGCTCCAACTCTCTCTCTCTCTCTCTCTCTCTCTCTCTCTCTCTCTCTCTCTATATCTCTCTCTCTCTCTCTCTGAGTGACCTTCTTAGGGCACTTTGCCATGGATATATAGAAGATTAAGTGAGTGCATTAATTTCTTTTTAATGTGTTGCTCATTAGGGATTAAGACTTGTGGTATTTCTCTTTTCACCTTAACTAATTGTGCTTAAACTTTTGGGAATTTACATACATACCATACAATGCTTATATATTTACATATCTAACACTCAGAAGTTTGATATTTACACTTATAACAACTTGGTGTCATAAACTTTATGCATGGAAGAGTGAATTTCTTTTTTTTTTAAATAGTAATAGTGATATTTTTGATGTTTTGTTATAGATTTGAGTTATGCCTTTAAGGGCCTATTTGGGATTCTGTTGTGGCTTTTTTGCCTTTTACATTTGGGAGAAGCATAAGTGGTTTTTGGTTCCCATTTTATTGCCAACCTTATGTTGATCGGAGGCCGCATCGAGTCTAACGCAGAAATGGAAGGAGGAGGGTGCGGTCCGCGGTTGGAGCTTCATTGGGAAGTATCTTTGACGTTGCTGGCCATTCGGATTTCAGGTAATCTCACTCAATTTCCTCGCATATACCCTCGCCACTCCTCCTTTCTCACTCATATCTCTAGGGCTGAAATTTGGTTCCGCTCCCCTCTTTCCGTTCGGCACAGATGACTTGCTGCAACATTTCAGTGAGGTTTTCTCTTTTACAGTTTTTTTTAGCTTCATTTGCTGCCTACCTCTGCGTTTTTTGTTCCCTCTGTGAAAATTTTGACGTTCTAGGCGTATTGCATATACTTTCATGCAAAGTTGATGTTTGCAAGATAGATTAATTAGCAACATTCTTACATGTTCTAATTCATCAGTAGAAGCAATTTGATGTAATATATATGGAGAAATGCTCACTTGTTTATTTCAAATTCTTTTGTTGGTTTATATTGTTTGAATAATTATATGAATAATGGTTTTCAGTTTTTCTGACAAGTTATGTTGACCGAATTGTTTGCTCTGACCCCTTCCATATGTCAATAGCTATTTTATGTGATTTATTAAATGAATTGCAATCCAAATATGGTTTCATGGATCTTTACGATCTACATCCTGAGAAGTCCTAGCTATCATGCTCCTCATTATGTCGTACAATGAGCCCATTCGTGCAGCTTTTGAGCATTTCTAGCACTCTATAAAGATGATCAATAGGTATTTCCATGTCGGGGTTAACTCTTTAGTTAAATGGTTACATATATCATCAAACCATTGAACCCATCTTTTACTCAAACACCTCAGAAAATTAGTAAGGATCGGAGGTACATGTCGTTTTTCAAGGCAATGATCTCACTCTCTATTCGTCCTTTAATTAATTAAAGAAAAGTTATAAATAACCTAAATTTTATCTTTTTTATAATAAGGATTGCATATGAGTAATTGATGGACGCACACGTGATGAATGAGGATAAAAAAACCTATATCAATAGGCGTGGAGCTGCAATATAGAACATATTAACAGTATGCGATTTCAACATGTGTTTGACATTCGTGATGACTGATTAGGGAGGGAGTGCACACGATAGCAATATATTTAAATTTACAACCCGGTTGCCTGAATACAAATTTCTGATGCCTCTTAAAGGTTGGCGTCTTTAACTAATCCGTCCCTATTATATTTGTGTTTGAACTAATCTAGTAATTTCATCATTAGGGTTTAGGGTTTAGGGTTTAGGGAAGGTGTTATCTTGTCGATTCGAGATATCAGCTGCAACTGAATTTTTTGAAGCCATTTCTCAACATGAGATATCACCTCGCCGACTGAGCGCAACAACCAAGTGATTAAAGGGAGGAATTAGCTGCTCAATAAAAGAAACTCGTCATTACACAGTGTTATCGGACGAGCATTATATGTATGGAAGAAGAAGCGAGTCATACTCCGAGATATGCTTACATATTCTTTCAGAAAATATGTCAAGATAATTTTTGCAACAACTGTGTTCCATAATTTTCTACGGAGGCATCCATCTCAAGATGATGTCGATTTTAGGGTCTTAGATGATGATCCTACCTACATAACTGAGAAAGCTAGCCAGCATCTG
>JXCR01128455.1:223195-234615 GCA_002079205.1 Phalaenopsis hybrid cultivar | reverse complement strand
TGGGAAGCAAGCCAATGGGCAGGGCAGTTGCCCTCCCTGGGAATATTTTTAAATTCCACCCTACAACAGTGTAAGAGAACTTTCAACTGGCTTTTCCACTTGATTGGGTTCCTAAGAGGAGCTTCATCATTAAGAAAAATGTTAATGCAAACAGTTGAATCAGTTTCTTCAATCAGGGGGCCCATATAGCATACATGTGCAATTCTGATGGCCCAGAAAATAGCTCTAAATTCTTCCTCCAAAGAATCAAGGGCCACTATAGGAGCAGTGAAGTACAAGATACATTTCACAGGAGTGTTCTTAAAGACTCCCCAACACCAGCATTACCTTTTGAAAAGCTGCCATCAGTGTTAAACTTCAGCCAGCCATTAGTAGGGGGCTCTAAAAAACTAATATGGACTTATGTGGATGAAAATTGGTCTTGCTGGGTGTCAAATTTTTTTTTTCTTTTAGGAAATGGTGATACTTGATCAATTTTTGAATGTAAGAAGTGCAGTTTAAGATCACTGAATTTGACCCACAAATGTGTTCCTCAAACTTAACTTGTTTTCTACACATCCATATAAACCAAGCAACCAAATAAGGGATCACTAAGAGGTTACTACTCTGCTAATCCTCCCAGCAAGTGATAAACTTGAGCCAACTTAAGTTATAGGTGTCAATTTTCAGATGATACAGAAGCCCTGACCAGATTCTTTTGGAGAAATTACAGGTGAAAAATAAATGCTCCAATGATTCTTCTGCAACATTGCATAGATGGTAGATTGAAGGCCCTCTCAGCCCTTTCATCTTTAAGATATCATCAGTAGGGAGTAAGGAATGCCAAAGTCTCCAATCGAAGAATGACATGGAAGGAGTTAGGAGCTCACCCTAAATGGCTTTACCCCAGGCCACCTGATTCCAATGAAAAAATTTATGATAAATGTAGGTAGATAATCTTTGGGAAATGGCATGTTTAGTAACAATTTTATCTTTCTGGTTAGATGAGAAAGGAGTATCCTTAAGACATCTAACTTGTTCATTGGATAAGACATTATTGAGCATCATACAGTTCCACTGAACTTCAGACCAAAGGTCTTTGAACTGGCTGTTAAAGTTAGGGTGGGAGATAGGGCACTCAAGCTTCTCCCCATTGCTGACCTAGTGATCCAACCATAAGTTAACTTGTCCTTCTCCTAGCTCCCACAGAAAAAGTTCTTCATCCTTAATTTTGATATCCAATATCTTGGACCACAATCTAAAGTCCCCTACTTTTTGGGATTCAAGGGCAGGATGTATAAATCTGCAATACTTCCTTAGCATAAATCTGGCCCAAAGACTGTCCTGGGCCCTAAATCTGATCCATAATTTGCTGAGATTGATAAAGCTCAAATTTTGAAAATCCTTGAAACCCAGCCCACCAACTTACAAAGGTTTGAACATCTTTTCCCAAAGGATCCAGTGGTACTGCTTCCTTTATCGAGATCAAAGAAATTTATTAAAGATTCTTACAATTGCTACTTGGGTACCCTTTTGCATAGTGAACATTTGAAGGACATATGAGGGCATGGCAGTCAGAATGATCCTCAAAATTGTGATCCTCCCACCATTTGACAGAAAAGAATTAGTCCAACAGTCAGGTTGATCTTTGATTTGGTCAATAACTTCTTGAAATTGGATTTGCCTAGTTTTGTCTTTAAGTAATTAAACACCAAGATACTTGATGGGAAGAGTAAATTAGCTGAAACCAGTGTGTTCAGATATCAAATGCTTGATTTGAGGAGTAGAATTAGTGTTAACAAGGAATTGATATTTCTGTTGGTTAAGATCCATACTCGAGGCTTGCTGAAATTGTAGAAGGCACTTATACAACTTTCTGACAGTATTTTTTGAAGCATTTGAGAAGATAATAATATCATCTGCATAAGCTAAATTTCTTTTAATAATGTTGGATCTGTGATGATAAGCCAAGTGAGGTGAGGCAATAAACAACTTGTTCAGTTGTCTAGAAAAATAAACTAGAGCTAGGATGAAGATGGTTGGGGATAATGTGTCACCTCGCTTGATTCCCCTAGAAGCATTAAAAAAGCCATGGTATTTATAATTAATCAAAACTGAATGTGCGTTACACTTCAACTAGTGAATCAAATTGATGAACTCTTCATTAAAACCTCTAGCAGATACAATATCAAGAATAAAGTCCCAATTGATTGTATCATAGGCCTTGCTTATGTCAAGTTTGAAAATAGCATTTCCCTTTCTACATTTTCTATCAAGATCCAACAGGAGTTTCTGGGCAAGCAGAATATTATCAGTAATATTCCTCCCTTTGACAAATGCCACTTGATTATCTCTGATGAGGTTCTGAAGATGTGGCTGAAGTATGNAAGAATCAAGGGCCACTATAGGAGCAGTGAAGTACAAGATACATTTCACAGGAGTGTTCTTAAAGACTCCCCAACACCAGCATTACCTTTTGAAAAGCTGCCATCAGTGTTAAACTTCAGCCAGCCATTAGTAGGGGGCTCTAAAAAACTAATATGGACTTATGTGGATGAAAATTGGTCTTGCTGGGTGTCAAATTTTTTTTTTCTTTTAGGAAATGGTGATACTTGATCAATTTTTGAATGTAAGAAGTGCAGTTTAAGATCACTGAATTTGACCCACAAATGTGTTCCTCAAACTTAACTTGTTTTCTACACATCCATATAAACCAAGCAACCAAATAAGGGATCACTAAGAGGTTACTACTCTGCTAATCCTCCCAGCAAGTGATAAACTTGAGCCAACTTAAGTTATAGGTGTCAATTTTCAGATGATACAGAAGCCCTGACCAGATTCTTTTGGAGAAATTACAGGTGAAAAATAAATGCTCCAATGATTCTTCTGCAACATTGCATAGATGGTAGATTGAAGGCCCTCTCAGCCCTTTCATCTTTAAGATATCATCAGTAGGGAGTAAGGAATGCCAAAGTCTCCAATCGAAGAATGACATGGAAGGAGTTAGGAGCTCACCCTAAATGGCTTTACCCCAGGCCACCTGATTCCAATGAAAAAATTTATGATAAATGTAGGTAGATAATCTTTGGGAAATGGCATGTTTAGTAACAATTTTATCTTTCTGGTTAGATGAGAAAGGAGTATCCTTAAGACATCNTTAACTTGTTTTCTGCACATCCATATAAACCAAGCAACCAAACAAGGGATCACTAAGAGGTTACTATTCTGCTAATCCTCCCAGCAAGTGATAAACTTGAGCCAACTTAAGTTACAGGTGTCAATTTTCAGATGATACAGAAGCTCTGACCAGATTCTTTTGGAGAAATTACAGGTGAAAAATAAATGCTCCAATGATTCTTCTGCAACATTGCATAGATGGTAGATTGAAGGCCCTCTCATCCCTTTCATCTTTAAGATATCATCAGCAGAGAGTAAGGAATGCCAAAGTTTCCAATTGAAGAATGACATGGAAGGATTTAGGAGCTCACCCTAAATGGCTTTACCCCAGGCCACCTGATTCTAATGAAAAAATTAATGATAAATGCAGGTAGATAATCTTTGGGAAATGGTATGTTTAGTAAAAATTTTATCTTTCTGGTTAGATGAGTAAGGAGTATCCTTAAGACATTTAACTTGTTCATTGGATAAGACATTATTGAGCATCATACAGTTCCACTGAACTTCAGACCAAAGGTCTTTGAACTGGCTGTTACAGTTAGGGTGGGAGATAGGGCACTCAAGCTTCTCCCCATTGCTGACCTAGTGATCCAACCATAAGTTAACTTGTCCTTCTCCTAGCTCCCACAGAAAAAGTTCTTCATCCTTAATTTTGATATCCAATATCNGGGAGATAGGGCACTCAAGCTTCTCCCCATTGCTGACCTAGTGATCCAACCATAAGTTAACTTGTCCTTCTCTTAGCTCCCAAAGAAAAAGTTCTTCATCCTTAATTTTGATATTCAACATTTTGGACCACAATCTAAAGTCCCCTACTTTTTGGGATTCAAGGGCAGGATGTATAAATCTGCAATACTTCCTTAGCATAAATCTGGCCCAAAGACTGTCCTGGGCCCTAAATCTGATCCATAATTTGCTGAGATTGATAAAGCTCAAATTTTGAAAATCCTTGAAACCCAGCCCACCAACTTACAAAGGTTTGAACATCTTTTCCCAAAGGATCCAGTGGTACTGCTTCCTTTATCGAGATCAAAGAAATTTATTAAAGNAATTTGCTGAGATTGATAAAGCTCAAATTTTGAAAATCCTTGAAACCCAGCCCACCAACTTACAAAGGTTTGCACATCTTTTCCCAAAGGATCCAGTGGTACTGCTTCCTTTATCAAGATCAAAGAAATTTATTAAATATTCTTACAATTGCTACTTGGGTACCCTTTTGCATAGTGAACATTTGAAGGACATATGAGGGCATGACAGTCAGAATGATCCTCAAAATTGTGATCCTCCCACCATTTGACAGAAAAGAATTAGTCCAACAGTCAGGTTGATCTTTGATTTGGTCAATAACTTCTTGAAATTGGATTTGCCTAGTTTTGTATTTAAGTAATTAAACACCAAGATACTTGATGGGAAGAGTAAATTAGTTGAAACCAGTGTGTTCAGATATCAAATGCTTGATTTGAGGAGTAGAATTAGTGTTAACAAGGAATTCACATTTCTGTTGGTTAAGATCCATACCCGAGGCTTGCTGAAATTGTAGAAGGCATTTATACAACTTTTTGACAGTAATTTTTGAAGCATTTGAGAAGATAATAATATCATCTGCATAAGCTAAATTGCTTATAATAATGTTGGATCTGTGATGATAAGCCAAGTGAGGTGAGGCAATAAACAACTTGTTCGGTTGTCTAGAAAATTAATCTAGAGCTAGGATGAAGATGGTTGGGGATAATGGGTCACCTCGCTTGATTCCCCTAGAAGCATTAAAAAAGCCATGGAATTTATAATTAATCAAAACTGAATGTGCATTACACTTCAACTAGTGAATCAAATTGATGAACTCTTCATTAAAACCTCTAGCAGATACAATATCAAGAATAAAGTCCCAATTGATTGTATCACAGGCCTTGCTTATGTCAAGTTTGAAAATAGCATTTCCCTTTCTACATTTTTTATCAAGATCCAACAGGAGTTCCTGGGCAAGCAGAATATTATCAGTAATATTCCTCCATTTGACAAATGCCACTTGATTATCACTGATGAGGTTCTGAAGATGTGGCTGAAGTCTGAAAAACAACAATCTTGCTAATCAATTTGGAAATCACATTAGTTAGACTGATGGTCCTGAAATCCCCCCAACTTTTCCTATTTTGATTCTTTGGAATTAATGTAATGATAGAAGCACTGAATTATCTAGGGGGATCCACACCACAAAAGAAGTTTTGAACAACATGTAAAATATCCTTACTGGTCCTGCTTCAAGTGGCTTTACAGAAATATGAAGTATACCCATCTGGCCCAGCAGCTTTATAGCCATCAATAGAGTCTAAAGCAAGCTTTATCTCATCCTCCAAAGGGATACTAATAAGATTTAAGCCTTGAACATAATGCTGGCAGTCAGAAAAAAGAACAGTCTCAATAGGGGTTTTATCAGTTTGTTTATTGGTAAATATATTTTGGAAATACTAAATAACATCACAGGCAATCTCTTCATCATTGATCAGTTTCTAACCAGAAGAATTTGTGATTTTTAGGATCATATTACACTTCCTCCAGTAATTGATACAAGCATGATAATATCTAGTATTTCTATCCCCTTCAATAAACTTAGAAACAACTGCCTTTTGATTTAAAAAACATTCATGGTAGCTGATTTGTGAAAATAACCTCTCATTGGCTTGATGAACTTCAAATTCAGTATTTAGCCCTATTTGGAGACCCTCTTCAAGTCTGTGTAATTCTTGAATAGCATCAAGATTCTCATTGACATTGTCAAACCTTTCCCAATTCCATCTTCAGAGGTGTAAGGCCAATTTCTTTTGCAGTTTTCACAGTCTAATCAAAGGATTGGCCTCAATTTCAGACACCCATCCTTTATCAATTTCCTGAAGAAACTTTGGATGCAAGACCAACATGTTTTGAAATCTAAAAGGAGTCCTAGTAGGTCTAACAGAATTCTGTATAGAGCAAAGAATAGATCTGTGGTCTGAACCAGCCATAGCAAGGCGTGTGACAATAGTATATGGAAAGGTTAGAAACCAAAGGGAATTTCCAAGTAGTCTATCTAGTCTTTCCCGTAGAATACCCCTCCTCCAAGTAAAATTAAGCCATTGAAAGCCTGAGTCAAATAAGCCAGTATTATTGATGAAGTTGTTGAACCTGGTCATTGCAGAAGGCAGGGGGCATTGCCCCCACTTTTTTCAGTGGGGGAATTAATGCAGTTGAAGGCTTCACCCACTACCCAAAAGGAATCAATATATTGTCCCAGTTGTAACAGATCATGCCACAAGGTCTGTTGATTGCTAGGCAAACAGCTTGCATAGACAAAGGTAGCATATCTCACTTGTGCTCCAATAGAAAATTGCGTATGAAGAAATTGTGGATGATCAAGAAGTAATAATTGAATAGATGGAAGTTGANCCCTGAAAACTCCCTCTACCCCAACACCCCATTCAGTAAAACTTCCATCAGTATTAATCTTCATGGTATACTATTCATGGGGTTTCCAAAATATTTTCTCAGTCTTGTGAGATCCTCTGGCCACTGTGATCTGAAGCTTACTAATATTAGGGAAGTTGTTGAACTAAATCAACTATATTGATTATGAGGAACAATTTCTGGTGACCTTGGAATGTTGACTATAATTGTCTTCATGTTTTGTGTTGTTTCTGCTCATCCAAAGGAACAAGGCAACAATAAAAGGAATAGATTCACAGTTACTTCTTTTCCAGCTGTGCCACCTAATTTTGAGATTGGACCAATCCAATGCAAAGCCATCCACTTTAATCTTAGTTAAAAACTTTTTCCAAACCTCTTGAGCAAACTTATAATTAAAGAAAAGATGGTTACTATTCTCCTTAAACTTTTGATAGAGATGGCATCTAGAGGGCCCCTCAAATCCCTTCAGTTTGAGTAAATCACCAGTAGGCATTAAATTGTTGAAGAGTCTCCAATAGAGGAAAGACATAGAAGGGGATAGGAATCTATTCCATATGGCTTCATCCNTTCTGGTGACCTTGGAATGTTGACTATAATTGTCTTCATGTTTTGTGTTGTTTCTGCTCATCCAAAGGAACATGGCAACAATAAAAGGAATAGATTCACAGTTACTTCTTTTCCAGCTGTACCACCTAATTTTTAGATTGGACCAATCCATTGCAAAGCCATCCACTTTAATCTTAGTTAAAAACTCTTTCCAAACCTCTTGATCAAACTTATAGTTAAAGAAAAGATGGTTACTATTCTCCTTAGTCTTTTGATAGAGATAGCATCTAGAGGGCCCCTCAAATCCCTTCAATTTGAGTAAATCACCAGTAGGCATTAAATTGTTGAAGAGTCTCCAATAGAGGAAGGACATAGAAGGGGATAGGAATCTATTCCATTTGGGTTCACCGCAAGGGACTTGTTCCCAATAGAAGAGTGTGACATAAATGGATTTAGTCAAACTTTGATTAATATAACAATGCCAAATAATTTTGTCTTTCCTGCTCTTATTAAAGTTGAATTTGGTAATTTGAGAAAGATGAGGCTCCTGCAGAATAGATTGGAGTTTAGATACAGACCAGGAGTCACCCTCCCAAAAATTAGAAACAGAAAGTTGTGGGATGAAATCAGTGAGGGGAACCTNTTAGTCAAACTTTGATTAATATAACAATGCCAAATAATTTTGTCTTTCCTGCTCTTATTAAAGTTGAATTTGTTAATTTGAGAAAGATGAGGCTCCTGTAGAATAGATTGGAGTTTAGATACAAACCAGGAGTCATCCTCCCAAAAATTAGACACAGAAAGTTGTGGGTTGAAATCAGTGAGGGGAACCCCTAGCCAGTCCTTGGGGCACTAGTGGTGCAGCCAAAAATTCACCTTACCATTCCCCAATTCTCAAATGTACATATCCTCAGCAAGGTGTCTGATTTTGAGCATGTTTGTCCAAATTCTAGAGTCACCCAATTTCTTGGTGATGAGAGAGGGGTGTTGTCCCTTGCAATATTTACCCTTCATGAACTTAGCCAAAAGGGAAGTTTGAGCTCTGAAATTGATCCACATTTTGTAGAAGTTGATCTGAATGATTTGTTGAAGTCCTTTAAAACCTATACCACCAGCCATGGTAGGTTTAGCTACCATTTGCCAAGAAGCCCAGTGGAGCTGCTGCCTTTGACCTGCCTACAAAAATCTGTTAAATATTCTTTCCAACTGAATATGAGTACTTTTCTTCATAAATGTGGTTTGGAGAATATATAATGGAAAAGTAGTTAGGATGCTCTTGAGAAGAGTTATTCTACCCCCATTAGAGAGGAAAGAGTGAGACCAGCTAGATAAATGATTCTGAATCTTCTGAAAAACTTCATCAAATTGGATTAGTTTANTGGAGAATATATAATGGAAAAGTAGTTAGGATGCTCTTGAGAAGAGTTATTCTACCCCCATTAGAGAGGAAACAGTGAGACCAACTAGATAAATGATTTTGAATCTTCTGAAAAAACTTCATCAAATTGGATTAGTTTGACCTCCCCCAAATAAGATGAATCCCCAGTTATTTAAAAGGGTATTTTGTAATGGAGAAACCAATATACTCAGAAACCCACTGTTTGCAATTAGATGATGCCCTTTTGTTGAAAATCAGTTGGCATTTATCTTGGTAAAACACCATCCCAGAGTAATCTTGGAACAGCTTCAGACACTGACAGACTTTCTTGACTGCATTTTTATGGACAGTAGGGAAGATCTGACATCATTAACATATATGAGATGAGACATAACCATTATGGATTTGTGATGATATCTGGAGTACTATTGAGTCNTATTTAAAAGGGTATTTTGTAATGGAGAAACCAATATACTCAGAAACCCACTGTTTGCAATTAGATGATGCCGTTTTGTTGAAAATCAGTTGGCATTTATCTGGGTAAAACACCATCCCAGAGTAATCTTGGAACAACTTCAGACACTGACAGACTTTCTTGACTGCATTTTTATGGACACTAGGGAAGATCTGACTTCATCAACATATATGAGATGAGATATAGCCATTGTGAATTTGTGATGATATCTGGAGTACTATTGAGTGAGGATGACCCTGTCAAGCATTCTAGAAAAATAGTTCATAGCAAGAATAAAAATAGTGGGGGAGGGTGGGTCTCCCTACTTAAGTCCTCTAGCAGTTGAGAAGGAACCCCAGGCTTTACCATTAATAAGGATAGAGTGGTTATTATTAATAAGCCACCTATGAATGAGGTTGCAGAATAGCATGTTGAAACCCCATGGCAGTAAGAATCCCCAAGATAAATTTCCAATCAATGGTGTCATAGGCGTTTTTGATAGCAAGTTTATAGATAAGATTACCCCCTACTGATTTTATCTAGATCTATACATATATATGTAATATTAATCCACAGATCAAATGTTGGATCTCTCAGTATACTGGGTTTAGCCTAGCATCCTTGCCAATTAAATACCTTGGGGTTCAACTTTTGAAGGGCCGAACTAAGCAAACACAGTTCAATGAAGTGATTGACCAGATTAAAGCCCAATTACAGTGTTGGACTAATTCTTTTCTTTCAAATGGGGGGAGAATCACACATCTTAAAAGCATACTGACAACTATCCCTTATTATGCCTTACAAATGTTTACCATGAAGAAAGGCACACAAATACTTTTAGGCAAAATCTTCAACAAGTTTTTATGGGTTGGACAGAAGAAATAGTGTAACTGGTTGACATGGCAAAAGCTTTGTAAACCTTTATCTACTAGAGGTTTGGGCTTTAAGGACTTTCAACATTTAAGCTTTATAAACTTGTGAAAATTATGGATAAATTTTAGAGCCCAAGCTAGTCTTTGGGCTCAATTTACAAGGTGGAAGTATTGTAGATCTGCTCATCCAATCTTGTTAGTATAAAGCTGGGTGATTCCAAAATTTGGAGAAATCATGCTAAGGAACTCTTTATCTGGGAATTGGGAGAGGGGCAAATCAATTTTTGGCTTGACAAATGGGTTTGGAATGGGGATAAACTCATGTGTAATATCAATAATCCCAATTTTCAAGATTTGGTGAAGGATTATTTGTCTGATGAGCAATGGAATGCAAGGATGCTGAACACAATTCTAAAAAATGATCAAATTCAATTGGTTACAAATAATCCTTTCTTCACTTCTCAAAAGATAGGATTATCACCAAGAACCCTTCCTCATAGAAACTCTCCGTCTTTATTTATCAAAATTCCTTCTAGTGGCAATCTATAGAGTGGGGGAAAATAATTTTGGGTAAGTGGTTAACTAACTCTATGTCTTTTTTTTGCTGGAGGCTCTGCTTTTCTTTACTCCCAACAGATGATATACTAAAAATGAAAGGACTGAGAGGACTCTCTTGCTGCTATCTGTGTAATGAGGAGGACGAGAACCTTGAGCATCTTTTCTTCACTTACAAGTTTTCTTAACTGATCTGGTCTGAGCTAGTGTTACAAATCAAGGTTGATACTATTAATATATGTTGGGATAAATTTGTCAATTGCTGAAGGGACTGACAAGTAGCTAACCTACAGGTTATTCCATGTTTCATGGCCTGGTTCAATTGGATGTGTAGGACTCAAGCAAAGTATGAGGATATTACACCTTTAACTAAGTCAGTGATCTCAAACTGTACTTCTTATATTCAAAAAATTACAAAGCACCTTAAGTTCCCTAATCTCTTCAAAAATTGGTGTCCCAATACTGCAGTTCAGCCAACTTTCAAGCCATCTGTAATTCTCTGGACCCTTCCTCCCCATGGTTGGGTGAAAGTGAATACTGATGGGAGCTTTATTAACGGATCTGCTGGGTTTGGGGGAGTTTTCAGTAACTGCCAAGGACTGTGCTTGCTTCATTTTTCCTCTCCAACTTGGGCTTGGGATGCATTGGACGCTGAGATGATAGCCATCTACTGGGCTATACTGTTTTCAAACAAATGTCAAATCACCCATTTAATTGTAGTGTTTGACTCTCTCACTTGCATTAACATTCTGCTGAAAGAGGAAGAACCCCCTTGGTATGTGCTAAGGTGGATAAACAAATTGAAAGCTGGGATGAGAAGTGGAAATGTGAGCTTTCAGCATATTCATAGAGAGGGCAATTACCCTGCCCACTTTTTGGCAACCACTGAAAGGAATTCTGTAGTGATTACTATTAGAAATGCTCCTTCTTCAAAGTTATCATTTTTACTCATGGAGAAAGTCTAAATATACCTCATGTGCATGTTTTGTAATGGTGCATATATATATATATATATATATAT
>JXCR01128455.1:147355-210783 GCA_002079205.1 Phalaenopsis hybrid cultivar | reverse complement strand
CACCCAGGATTGACCCTAAAGCCAAGTAATCCTATAGGGATTCTTCTTGAATTCTCTTATAATGATCTTACCTACTAAATGTTGGAGGTTAAGATCAATATGTGAAATTTCAAGTTGAGTAAATAGGAGAGTTTTGAGTTTCTAATGATGGGGGTACCTTTTCTAATTTTCTAAGACTAGTCAATAGGAAAGTCCTATGGCTAGACCTAGGCTATCAAAGAAGTTTCTAAACCTCAACCAAAAGTGAGGTCAACAGATGGAAAGTTCAATTTTGAGAAAGCATCATTCCCTTTTACAAGGAGTATATGATTTGTGAAGAAATTAAAATCATTTGAAAATATATATAAAAACTATTTTGTGTCAAAGAGTTGCAATCCTATTTTTTACCCTCTTCCGAGTGCATATAGAACATTGAATAATCTTGAGTTTGGTCCTTAATTTCGTGGTTAGACTTGGAGGGTATTGACTGCCACTCGAGAGCTCCCACTACTCCCTCCCTTGACTGCTAACAATCTCACATCAGTTTCCAATCAACTTGACCAAATTGGAGATTTTAATCCGTCACCTTAAAATCTCCAATTCTGCATCCATTAAAGTATATTTCCCTATTCATTTGACCTAATTCCATGAATGAAATACTCTCCTATGAAATCAAATGTGATTCTCCCCATGTTGTAGAAATCATAGCCATTTTAGATTATATATTTCTCAACATATTTTAACATTTCAATTTGCTAGATCGAAAAGTAAATGAAAATTACAGTTGAAATCATCACCAATTACTTATATTTAAAATCATATAAAAAAAATCAATCCTTCACAAAACCATATCTCAAAGTAGAGAGAATGACAAAGAAGTAAAAATAAATTTACAAAACAAAAGAAATAAAAGACATAAATTATCTCAATTCTCTCTTTGAAGTGTAATGAAGAAGAAATCTCTCACCTTCCCTCTCCTCTTACAATACTTGAAGAAAATCTCTAAGCCCTTGACTTTCTCTCTCTCTCTAACTCTCCTTTTTCACACCACACACCACTCGCCCAAAACTCCTCTCTTCCTTTCTTTTATTAATGGTTTCCTTCCTCCAAAAAGAATTCAAAATTCTCCCCAAAATTCTATCTAAAAGTCAACTCTTTTGAATTCAAAATACATGTCCATTGATCTAAGAGACATATCCCTTCATAAAAAAACCTTCCAAAGTATCTAGATTCATTGAATTACTCTAAGGGGATTTTAAAATAACTGTCCCTTTGAAAATTTGTGCAAAATTTATCTTGAACCACCTTAATCATCAAAAAGCCATCTCTGGCGCATCTGGTGCCAAATTTGGTGCATCATGCCCTAACTCTCTGTAAAATGGTGCATCTGGAGCAAAACTGATGCATCTTGCACCAGTTTACTGAATATCGTCTTTTTTTAGATTTTGGCGCATCCTAAGCCAATCCGACGCATCTGGCGCCACTTCGGTGCATCTGGTACCAATATGGCGCATCATGCGCCAGAATTTGAAGCTTCACTGTTTTGGCTCCAAATTTCATTCTTCATGCTACGTTCTCCAAATACCTAAAATTGATATACCTACAACAAAAATATGAAAAAACACTTCTTTAAAGTACAATATCACTAAAAATAAGCAAAAAATATATATCTAAAATAACATATTATTTTAGAGTATCACCCATCCATGACATTTTCCAAAAAGAGATAAAATTTTAGATAATTGAATTATTACATACATGAAGAAATGAGAATTTGGATGATTCAAAAAGTACATATCACTGATTTGAGCCATTGACCAATAATTAAATGAAATTCAAACCATTCAATCAAGATTAAGCACACTATAAAACTTTCCAAAAAAATGCCAATTTACCTCTAAGCCTTAAGAGCTTGGTAGTGAGTTAAGTTTAATTAAATATCATTTGAGGATTATTTAAAGAAGAAAATATAAGTGACAATAAAACATCTTAAAACAACACAAGCTGAAGCCCATTTAAGGGGATAAAGTGTAAATATCTTTAATGACTGTGAACACACCGACAGAGGTGTTTACCTATATAATTCTTAATACAAAGAAAGTTGATCATTTGCCTTACACATGGGTTGATAAAGACATCAATAGGCATACACTGAGCAAAATTCAAGTTATAAAAATATAACACATAATTTAACATGGGTCAATCATTTGGTCCATAAAATACTAAAGTTTCTTCGTGTTACCCTCTGAATATTTTCACATGACTTTGGATATTCCACAAAATATAATGACTAACCAAGATATGATTCAACGCACTTTGAATTAACACTTATTAGTTTAAATTGTCTTGCAACAACTTAACATATAGTAATATCCAATGCTCAAAGTTTTTGGCTTTAAAACCTTAGGCCTAAAATCTTCAAACTACTTCAAGATATTTAAAACATGGCCATTTATATGGATCATTAGATTGGCATATAAGTTGGATATGTTTGTGATATGGGTGGTGATGAAAAAGGCATCTGATGATAAATTTGGGATGGTGGAATAATATTCTATCTCCTTACCCGAGGACCATGTGAGTGTATAGGATTGCCCTTACACACTATTCAGCAACATTTGATAATAAGTAACCCTTACTCTCTGAGATAGCTGGTAGTTCTGACCAAGCAGAGTAATTTACTTATGGGCAACCTGATTTACAAAATATAAAATACAATGACAAAATAACTACATTTCTTTTGAAACTAATATTTGGTCACTTAGAGCAAATCCACTATACTTATATGCATGATAATTTATGAATTTTGATTATTACCTTCTAGATGTCCACTAGTCAGTCACTGAACTGGGCTAACGATTGCACTTCTTCAATTGTCTTATTGGTAATCTCTAGGTTGTGTCGGACTTTATGCACACATATTGTCGATGGTTGCCTATGAAGTCCTTTAGGAATGATAAATCTAAGCCCATCCTTAACTTGAAATACTTATGCCCAGTTTTGAAGTTTCATATATATCTACAATTTAATTTTGAGCAAATATAAATGTTTTCATATCTCGTATATACATTTAAAAAAATTTTTAGGCTTGTGACAGTTATAATTTCATGGGAGTCAGCAAGTAAGCTCTAACACTTTCCCTTTCACCACTTTTATTAAACATATGTTGCTTATGCATGCATCATCATTACTCCGCTAATTATTATACCTATAAAAAACCTAGAAGGTAGACAACAGTAGCCCACCTGTTTAGAAGGAACCCTATAACAAACTTAGTAACTCAGCAATAACAACTATATCAACAAGAGACTATTATAGAAATAACCAATTCAGCTCAATTACACTGGATAAAGCAAATCACTATAACCAAGAAATCAGAATGAGTTATGCATAAGGTAAACAAAGATGATACAAACAGACAAAGGATAACTTCATATGATGATCAATATAAAACATGAAGCGAAGGATGACTCTCAACTAAACTTTCCTTAGTCTTAAACAACATAAGCCCTTAAGACTTTGAGGCAATTCTTCTAGATGACGTAAATCCTCACTCTATCTTTAAGGCCTTTTGCACAATAAAGTTGAGCAATACAAGCACCAACTCTTTTCTTGGACTCTGAGGTTGTTCACTCTGTATGAAGTAAACACTTATATCTTCTTAAGTTATTTGCATGACTTTGTTATGTATTTGTAAGCCCTAACTCCAAATAAAGCCAAACAATAGGATAGTTTGCAAGGTCATTGAGATTCTCCTCAAAATCTATGATGTCTCCTACTTCTCGACCGTTTGATCTTCAACATATGTATTCAGATTTGGTCCATTCCCACTTGACATTTCCTACAATTAATCAAGGAAACTCAACATTAAATTTTTGAAGATGAAAACCCTGATCTTAGTAGAGAGTTTTCTTAAGCGACTTTGATTGTGTAAGATGAAATTAACTATATGGGCTTGCCTCCATAAGAAATTTCAAACCTAGATAATCTAAACTCTTTCAAATCTTTAATTAGATATGGGAATAGTAGGTCATAGATTTTTTATACTAAATGGATGTAAAAAATTTCTTATTTTATATAAACGAGCCTTTGGTCAAGTGATATGCTCATCTCTCGAGATGACTACTACCTTTGGCATTGAGCTCGATTATTTGAATTATTACACATGAGATATGTTTCGTCTCACCTTTCAAAATTAAAACACTATTTTTAAAAGTACAAATCATATTCAAATTAAATAGAAACCAAAATCTATATTTTCCAAAATGATAATAAATTGGTCGATAAGGGTTAGTCGGTCTGATACCATGATGCAGAAAGATGAAAGGGAATTCGCACAGAACAATTTCATACACCTCAANACACGAGCTGCTTAACGAGCCGAACACGAGCTGTTCACGAACAACGAGCCAAATTGACAGCCCTAGTTAGGACCTTTCCTGAACATTGATTGATTGTCCTAGTGGTGATGAATTCTTTCAGCTTCTCAGCTTGAATCAAATCCTAAAACAGGGTTTGAAGGAGGTGGCATTCATCAGTGTTGTGCTAGTGGTCTTGGTGGGAAACAATATTTTTTCAGATCACAAGCATTTTCCCAAGCCTTCATGTGAGTGGGCTTCTGATGACAGTCCTTATTCTAGATGACTTCCATGATATTTTGACATTGAGCCTTTTAGTGGCATTGGTGGCAACATCCTCTCTGGGTAGAGCTACGCTCTTTGTTCTTGGTACCATGTTCTTATTTGATCCTGGTGCATGTTCTTTGGAACATAAGGCTCATGGCGAGAATGTTCACCATCATATTAAGGATGCATTGCCCACCATGGCAGAAGACTAGGCCTCTAGTCTCGGTTGCGAGAACTTCTTTTGTGCATGATATGCCTATGGTTGTTTGAATCTTCAAGCGGCCGCGAGTAAGTTGTATTCCTCTATTGAGATGTGATCGTTAGCAAGCTCCAACATATTTGCTAGTATTTTGGGCGCTTAAGAATTCTTTCGAGTGCACACCAAAATTTCAGTAATGAACATCCTTTTGAATTATACGAACAAAGTGATTACCCAGACAACAAACTATTAATGCACCAGAGCGCAAGAGAAAAACTGATACTACAATACATTGTTTACACTCAGCAGACACACTGTCCACTCTAAAGAGGCAACGTGATCGACTGAATCCATATTCTCGCGATATCGTTCTAGAGTTGGAATCTTGAACTATTAGGGCACTTCCACTTTAGAGATCCGTCATAAGAAAGTATTGTCAGGGGGCATCTCAATCTTAAGGTGCAGATCTGATAGTGTCTAGATGGTACCTTTCATCATTCACAATTGGCATTGGGGAGTGCTCCCTTTCCACATTTGGATCGGGTCTTCAACGAGGGAACGATCGTTGGGTGTTCGACTTGATCGAACTCTTTTTGGTGTACAAAAATATTTGGGTGGCAAAAATGTAAAAGTGAAAATTTAGGTGTTGTATATAAATGCTCCCAAAATGTAAATATACCAAATTTTTAAAAGAGGGCAATTTGAACACCTACCACATAATTCATATGTATATACATATTTAACACATATGTATCTCACAAATCTTTAACATCACATAAAAAATAACACTATCATCATATTTTGAAATTGAAATACAACTTTTCATGCACTGGTTTATGACACAAATGTATGATAAATGTAAATATTACACTTTGAATGTTAGATTGGTAAAACATAAGAATTATGCAGTGTGTATGTAAATTTCCAACAAAAAAGGAGTTCGTAGACCGCCAGGGGTGTAAGTGAGCCGAACCTACTCGCGAGGTGGCTCAAACTTGGCTCGATAAGTGACTCGTGAGCGAAACTTGATGAGCTAACAATTAAAGCTCAAATNTCTTTTGAAAATTGATAGAGGCATAAGATTAATGTTGGCTCCCAAATCACATAAAGCTCTTTCATAAAATTTATCACCAATAGCACATGTTATAGTGAAACTACCAGTATTTTTTAATTTTCAAGAAGCTTTTTCTGAATAATTGCACTACACTCTTCACTAAGTGCAACAGTTTCATTATCCATGAACTTCATTTTCTTGTTCAGAATGTCTTTCATAAATTTCACATAATTGGTCATCTGCTCTAAAGCTTCTACGAAGGGAATATTCACTGTTAACTTCTTAAGAATTTCTAAAAATTTAGAAAATTGTTTATTTTGTTTGTGTTGCTTCAATCTTTGAGGAAACAATGGTGGAGGTTTTTTCACAGCAATTTTCATTGGTGTTAATGGATACTCTAAGTCTGGGTATTCATGATCATTTTCTTTTTCGGTATCCACTTTCTCTTTTTCAATTTCTGTCTCTTTTTGCACTCTTGTTTCCAATTCTTTTCCACTTCATAGTTGTATCGCTTTGATTTGTTCTTTTCCATGATCTTTAGGATTTGGTTACTTGGAAAAGTTCCTAATGTTCGGTTACTAAGCGCAGTAGCGATATGTCCCAATTGGTTTTTAATATTCTTAATAGCAATTCCTTGATTTTGTAATTGATTTCCTTGAAATTGTAATTGATTTCCTTGATTCTGCAATTGTTGACCCATGTTTAATATTAGCTCTTCCATACAAAACTTCTTATCTTTAATTTAAGTGTTATGGTTAAATCCTGGAGGATAAGAAGGTCTATAGTTAACATTTCCTTGGTTGGATGAATTTCTTAATGGGTTCACTGGGTTGTTTTCCCATTGTTGATTTGTAGCAGAATTGTTATTCCAATTAAAATTTGGATGATTCTTCTAACCTGGGTTATAATAGTTCGGATAAGGTTTGTTGTGTTTATTAATATCATTTATAGTCTCATATGAAGGTTAAACATCCACAAATTTTCGAGATGAATTTCTTCCATCATAGGAGGTGTTGAAGAATAATTCATCCCATAATGATCTAATTTCCTTGATATTACTTCCATCATAGGAGGTGTTGGAGAATAATTCATCCCATAATGATCTAATTTCTTTGATATTGGAGTAATCTGTGAAGCTAACATAGATATTGCATCAGAATCATGGATACTAGCTACTCTTTTAGGATTTACCCATTCAGAGGGCCATTGAAAATTGTTGGTAGTCATCTCTTCTATTAATGAATAAGCCTCGTCAAAAGGTTTTGACATTAACGAACCACCAGCCGCAACATCTATATTTGATCTAAGAGATCTCACTAATCAATTATAAAAAGTTTGAATTGTCAACCAATCTGGTAATGAATGATGAGGACATTTCCTAAGAAAACTTTAAAGCTCTCCCAAGCTTCATATATTGACTCTCCATCAATCTGACAGAACGATGTTATGTTATTTCTAAGTTTAGCAGTATTGGATGGAGGAAAATATTTGGATATAAATTTTTGTGAAAGTTCTCCCCAAGTTCTAATAGATCCTGGTGCTAACGAATTTAACCACATCTTAGTCTTATCCCTCAATGAAAAAGGAAAAAAGTCTAAGTCTAACAACATCGTTTGAGACTCTTTCATATTTAAAAGTAGCACATAGTTCTAAAAAACTAGTGANAATTCTACGCCCGATAATTTTATTTCCCTATTTCTTTGCACCCAACTTCCAAGGGCTTTGACCTCCCTAAATTTTGGATGTAATCTTCACTTTAGCTGTAAAACTCAACAGATTTTAACAAATCAGTTGGCTAGATTGAAAGTAAATTAAGATTGAAGTGAAAAGATCATCACAATTTCTTAAACCTTTTTATGGCTTCTCCAATTCAAAGCACAATTTCACAAATCTCGAGATAAGGAGAAAGACAGAGAAAACTACTCAGATCTCATGGGAAAAACATAACAAAACTTAGAATTTATATCTAAAATCAAAGTAATACAAACTAAAACAAGTAAATAACTTATCACTAGTTTCTTCCCAAGGACATTCCTCAAAGTTCCTCTTAATCTCTTCCCTTCTTTACAATACACAAAATTCCTCTTTGAAGTAGCAAGGAGGAAGAAATCTCTCACTTTCCCTCCACACTTACAATCTCTCAAATAATTCCTCATAATTTAAGACACTCTAGTAAATTCTCTATAAACTAATGGAACCTCTCTAACCTCTAGGACCTCTCTAATTTTTGGCCAAAATATTCTTTTAAAGTTGTGGATGAGCTTTCTTAAGAGTTGCCTAAGCAACCCTTCAAAATTTGGCCTCATCTAAAGCTTGAGTAGGCATAGCCGTCGATCTTATCATTGGCGGCCTTGACGGCGCCGTCGGCAAACTTCTGAATAATTTTTTCCTGTAGCCTCGACAAAACTTGCCGTCGGCGGGGTCGAGGGCATCGTCGGCGGCCTAGTTCAAATTTCCACATTTTGGTCTTTTTAGCTTCAAATTCGCTCCTTTTTGCATCTTTTTGCTCCATTGACTCTAATGCATCATTCCTACAACAAAACATCAAAAATACCATTCTTTAAAGTGAAATATCATTAAAAATAGTATAAAATAGGTATGAAAATCTCAACATTTTTTCCTTAGGTCAAAATCTCTCAAACTTAACTATTACTTGTCCTCATGTAATTTTAATACTATATAAAAGTTATGATCTACTACAGATTCAGAAATACTTATAAGTTTGATTTAGATAAATATCATAGTGAGATTTTCAGAAAAAATTCAAGTAATTGAATTACCTCTGTAGCCACAAGATTATCTAATCATCAAGTTTAAGAATTCTAGTCTTCTATTTATTTCAAGAATGACTATATGTTGCAATATTAAGTCACTTAGAATATCCAAAAGATAAGAAATTCATGAGAACTCTACCAGTAAAAGACTTATTCAAGAAATATAAGTTTAGGAAAGTATTTAAGTTTTCCCTTTAGGTATGTCCAGTGAAGCCAATTTTTTATTAGGCATATCCTCAAGCTTCTCCTCACTTCCATTATTTTTTCTTTCTTTTCTCTTTTTCATTTGGATTGCTTTCAATCTTATAAATTTTTCTTTTCTTCTCAGCGATTGTTTTCAATCCTTTCTTTTTCCTTTTTTCAAGTGAGGATTCTTATATGGGATAGCCTTTAATGATTTTGAACTTCACTTTTCTTTCCATAAATTTGAAACTCAAAGCATTTTCTTTATCGTATAAATATTTCATAATTTTTACATAATTGAGCCCCAATATTTTCTTCTCAAATGAATTTCCAGATTCTTAATACTTTAAAATATACTTTCCTTTACTTTAAATAGTTAACTATAATCTTATTCTCTAATACTAGATACCTTAAGCTACAAAAATAATTTTCATTACAAAAATATTTCTTTAAATCTACCATAATATTTAAATAATTACAAAAATATAGTTACCTGAATTAAATTCACTACATAAAATCATATAAATAATTTTTGAAAATATTGAAATAGAGGACATCTAATAGTTAATTTTTTTCTTCCCTCCGCAAAACTTAAATTTTTAAATATGAAATAATTCATGTGGAAAGAAAAACTATAAATATAAATTATACCTCGGTATTGTAGGCATTTTCATCATTCTAAAATTTTTGCAGGCCTTCTCAAATTTTAACCTCACCAGGTCTGTAATATTAGGAGCTTTCTACACATATAAAGCATTAGAGGAATTTCTAGGTAATGAAATTTTGAAAAAAGTATAAAACTGAAACATTAAATAAGCACATTTCCTAACACAACCACAATACTAAATAATTAAAATTAAAATGCAAAATAAAAATCACATTATAATCCACAATTCTACTTAATATCTATTGAACTACACATGTAGATTTAACTATAAGACTAACTTTATAACAAAATTAAAAATAATCCAAAAGTACACAGAATAATAAAAATGAAAGTCCAAATACATAAACATCCATTTCTATTACAAAAAGATTACATAAAATAAAAATACAAACATAAGTACATCTATTTCATTCAATATCAAAATCACAAGCTATATCTTCATCGTCTTGATCAGCAAGTGGATTGGGTTGATACTGAGTATATCGGGGATATTCAGGAAACGTAACATCAGGCTCAACTCTGTAGTGTCGGGCCTGAGCTTCATAATAGGCTACCTCAAAATTTGAATGCCTCTATAGGTACTCACTATCATAATCGTGTCGATGTTCTAAACCTCCAATCCTTTCATTTATCAAGTTTATACTTTTTCGCTGTAAGGTCAACTCATTCATCAAATCAGAGAGGGTAGGGGAACTAGAAGGTGGAAGGTTATAACTTGTAGAGGGGACATATCTACTAGTAGAAGGTTATTGACTTCTACTCCCAGTTCTCCATTTCTTATGGTATTCATAAGTCTTTAATATAGCTTTAGACCTATTCCTCATCTTCAATCTCCACTCCAGAAAGTTTACAAATTGCATAAATAAGTTCAGGATATCCTAGACCTCCATTAGTCTCACTCATCGCCGTAGTCAATATATTCTTAAGAATTATTCTCCCCACATTTATAGTTCTACTATTCTGATTACAGAAATTCATAATAGTTGTATCTCAATTTACCTCACTATGGTGATAGGTCGGTAACAGAGTAAAGGAAATGAAATAGTGTCATGCCTTAGAGGTGGCATTCAACATCGAAGCAAAAAAATTTACCCGTTCTCGCTGCTTTATCTTCTATATTCCTTTTCCATCAGTGAGAAAGTTGATCACATCATTTAAGGGGACTTCCATCGTACTAAAGGATTCAAATTGATAGCTATAAGAGTCTGGGACCTCATTAAAAGTGTTGATGCGGGCGGCAGTAAACTCAACAGGGAATCCCCGCACTTGAACAATTTTGTCAACAGAATAAATCACATTGGCGTAGAACTCCTTCACAATCATTGCATCAGCTTTGTTGGTGGTGTAACAAAAGTTTTCCCACCTCCGCTCGGCAATAACTCGTTCGATTTCTCCTCCTTGACTTTCAAAAACTCGATCTTGTATGTACTTCTTTCCTTTAAATATGGAAGTAAATTTTGCTTCAGCCATCGCATTGACAAAGCGAGACTCATCGAACTTAACTCTTCTCTTTTGACGAGGAGCCATTTCAATCTAATCAAATTATTGAAAAATTCCAAAACTTACTACAAATATGCAAATCATGGCTTCCAATGGTAATTTAAAGAGTTCCACATCAAGATCCATGAATTTCTTCCCAAATTTTCTTCACACTCTCAAATTTTTTGGATCTCCTCAATGTGGAAGAAATCCATGGTCAAAATCAAATACTTTGAGCTTAAAGTCAAGCTCTTACCTAGAGATGATCAAATCCGGTGTCAAAAAGCCTTCAAAATGCCTCCCAATCGAAGATCTTTCAAGCCTTAGGTCGAAAATGACAATTTTATAAGGTAGGGGATGATGAATAGTGGCGGTTGATTGGTCAAAATCATGATTAAAGGTGTTTTTAGTGATCTCATCGTCAGCGCGATCTATTGGAATTTTGAACTTTAGTCTCTAGAAAAATCCACTGTCCGCGGCGTTCAAGGCATCGTCGGCGCGCTCTATTGATTTTGTCCAAATTTTGGATTTTTGTGATTTTGATCAATTCCAAGCCTTAATGACATCTTTTTAATCATTATAGACATACTTTTAGGTAACTAAATGATGTACTTAGCACATATACATTTTCACAACACAAAACATCACATTTATATATAAATTCCAAGGGGTACAATATACGTTACATAACACACCTAAGTTTGGTATTTTCTCAACCTCAATACATTAATTTAGCATCACAATCCAAGCCATAACACTTAAAACACTGAAAACAAAACATCTTATGCTTAGTCTCAACTATACAGAGATCTAAAAGCATAATTCTAAAGCAAAGCAAATATAAAGTTCAAATCAAAATACATAAATAGACAGATAGGTAGTAATATAAATCTACTAATCCTCAAACTCAGTACTAGATTCTCTTCTGAGATCACCCATTGATTGGACATGAACAAAGAGGTTGTAGAAGGGTCAGAATGGAAATTCTTCAGTGGAACCCTCTTCTATTAACTTCATCCTCCTCATCAGTCGTAGCAAGTTATCTTCTAAATTTCCAGAGTGTTCGAAATGTTCCTTCGTCCTCCAATCTAGATGATCGAAGAAATTGGAGATATTATTAATCGCATTCATGACATTTTATACCTCCTTTTCCAATTTCTTGATTCGGCGCAGGATCACCGGAGACTTATCAGGGACTAAGGGTTGAACTGGCAAAGAATTCTGAGATGCTTGATCTACTATAATTGCCATGTCATTTTCATCTTCAAAAACTGGTAATCTCTCAGTTGGATCCAAAGGCTTCCAAGGTAGCAGTACCTTTTCCTAATTTTCATAGGACATTTGGAACTGACTGCAAAGTGAGAAAATTTTGGAGGGGTGTCCAAGCCCATAAGTTGATCTATGAACGATCAGACCCAAAACTGACTTCACAATTATAAATCCAATCTCGATCGGCAGTCTCCTTTGGATGCAAAAATTCAAAATGGCACTTTCTTTAGAAACTTTACCGATCTTCATTGCCGGTAACAATTTTGCAGAAATGAAAAGGTGTCAATATTTCAAAATGGGATTCAAGAGTATTGCAGAAAAACTAACATACATGTTTCCTCTTGTTTCTTAGTTGTCAATTTCATCCATTAAATATTGGTAAATCACATTCATCTAGTTTCTTGTTGAGACGAAATTGGAATAGTGGAAGACAGGAACATTCTCTATCATGTATAACTTTTTAATCCATGCAAGAGTGAAAGTAATCCATCTCCCTCACACATAAACAACTCCTTGGTTGATTCCATGCAAATTTGCACAAAATTCTTTCACCACTGGAACCACCACGGCGGCGGTACTGTAGCACAACACTTCCCATCTTTGCCGCACTACCGTTTCTTCAATATCCATCGTGGGATTATTTAATCCGTAATTTACAAATCCTCATTCTTTGATTAATCTTTTCTTCGTCGGTAACTTCTTGAAAAATCGCTGCGCTTCCGCACAAATAAACTTTCGCTGATTGAAAACTCGCATTCTGGGATTATCAGGGGAATTGGACAGCATAGGAATGAAATTGGTAGAANTTTTTACCAGCATCTTTCAATTTATAATTGAATTCTTTAATCGCCCAATATGCTTTATGCTCCAATTCTACTCGTAGGTGACAAGTCTTTCCAAAAATTAGTCTGTAAGGAGTCCTTCTAATAGGAGTTTTATAAGAAGTCATGTAAGCCCATAATGCAGTATAAAATCTAGTGGACCAATCAATTCTACTAGGGTTTACAGTCTTTTTAAGTATTTGTTTAATTTCTTTATTAGAAACTTCAACTAACCCACTGGTTTGAGGATGAAAGGCAGTAAAGATTCTATGAATTATTTTAAATTTTGCTGCCAATCTCTGAATGTACTTATTTCTAAAATGAAATTCTTTGTCAGTGATAATCATTCTATGTATTCCGTATCTAGTGAATATATTTTTCAGTAAAAATCTTGAAACACTTTTAGCATCACACCGAGGTAAAGCTTGTGCTTCAATCCATTTAGAAACATAATCTACTACAATTAATATATATAAGTTCCCAAATGAAGGTATAAATGGTCCCACAAAATCTAATCTTAGAAACGTAGTCTACTGCAATTAATATATATGTAAGTTTCCAAATGAAGGAATAAATGGTCCCATAAAATCTAATCCCTAAACGTCAAAGATCTCAACTTCTAACATGAAATTTAGAGGCATTTCATTTCTTCTAGATATATTGCCAACACGTTGACATCGATCAAAAGTTTTTATGTATCTATAAATATCTATAAATATAGTAGGCCAATAAAATCCAGCTTATATAAATTTATAGGCAGTTTTAGCAATCAAAATGTCCTCCAAATTATGAATCATGACATTTTTGAATGATGAGCTCAGTTTCTTCATAAGGTACAAATCTCCTCATAATAAGAACCTTACATTATTTATATAAATAACGCTCATCCCAAAATTATGTTTTTGCATCATGAATGAATTTCCTTTGTTGTTGCAGTGTCAGCATAGGTAGCAAAATATCACTCACAATAAAGTTAACAATATCAGCATACCATGGTATTTTCGACTCATTAATATTAGAAAGTTGTTCATCAAGGGAATTGTCTGTAATTTCATTGTCAGTAACAGATGATTCTTGAAATTCTAATCTTGACAAATGATCAGCAATTTGATTATTAGTTCCATTTCTATCAATAACCACACGATTAAATTCTTGCATCAAAAGTATCTATCTAATCATCCTTGGTTTAGCATCCTTCTTTTACATCAGATATTTAATAGCAGAGTGATCATTATGCACAACACATTTAGCTCCAATTAATTAAGATATGAATTTATCTAAAGCATACACAATTGTTACTAACTCTTTTTCAGTAACAATATAGTTAATTTGTGCATCATTAAGACTTTTACTGGCGTAGTATAAAACTTTAAAAATCTTTTCATACCTTTGTCCAAGAACTGCTCCAATAGCATAATCACTAGCATCACACATCAGTTCAAATGGTTTCTCCCAGTTAGGTGAAACTATAATAGAGGTTGTGATTAATTTTTCCTTTAATAACTCAAAGGCATTTAAATAGCTTTCAATAAATTCAAATTTCTTGTCCTTTTCAAAAAGTTGGCATAGAGGAGGCATTTAAACAGCTTTCAGTAAATTCAAATTTCTTGTCCTTTTCTAAAAGTTGGCATATAGGTTTGGTAAATTTTTTTCAGTAAATTCAAATTTCTTGTCCTTTTCTAAAAGTTGGCATAGAGGTTTGGTAATTTTCAAAAATATTCTTTAATAAAACGCATGTAAAATCCAACATGTCCAAGAAAACTCCTAACCTCTCTTACATTCTAAAACGCCTGTAAAATCCAACATGTCCAAGAAAACTCCTAACCTCTCTTACATTAGTAGGAAGTGTTAGTTTAGATCTATTATAAATTTTTGCAGGGTCTGCTTCCATACCATCTTCCGAAATTTTATGCCCTAACACAATTCCTCCTGCAATCATAAATTGACATTTCTCCCAATTCAGAACCAAATTAGTTGTTTCATATAACTCTAAAACTTTTTCAAGGTAATTTAAGCATGCATCAAATGATGTTTCAAATACAGAGAAATCATCAATAAATACTTCTAATCCATCATCAATTAACTTACTAAATATGGACATCATACATCTCTGGAATGTTGCAGGTGCATTACATGATCTGAAAGACATTCTTCAAAAAGCAAAAGTTCCAAAAGGACTAGTAAATGTTGTCTTTTCTTGATCCTCAGCAGTAATAAGAATTTGATGGTAACAGGTATATCCATCTAAAAACCAAAAACATTTTTGCCCAGCAAGTCTATCTACTATTTGATCTAAAAGGGTAAAGGAAAGTGATTTTTCCTGGGTGGCAGAGTTTAATTTTTATAATCAATGCAAATACGCCACCCAGTAACTTGTCTGATAGGTATTAATTCATTATTCTCTTGTGCTTCAGTAGTCTATATCAATGCAAATACGCCACCCAGTAACTTGTCTGATATGTATTAATTCATTATTTTCTTTTGCTTCATCAATGCAAATACGCCAAAAGGGAAGTGATCTTTCCTGGTGTCAGTGTTTAATTTTCTATAATCAATGCAAATACACCACCAAGGGAAGCGATCTAAATATTTGTGCCCAGCAGGTCTATCTACTATTTGATCTAAAAAGGGTAAAGGGAAGTGATCTTTTCTGTGGCAGTGTTTAATTTTCTATAATCAATGCAAATACGCCACCCAGTAACTTGTCTAATAGGTATTAATTCATTATTTTCTTTTGTTTCAACAGTCACTCCTCCTTTCTTCAGAACACAATGAATAGGACATACCTATGCACTATCTGAAATAGTATATATAATTTCAGTGTCTAACCATTTCAAAACTTCCTTCTTAATTACTTCTTTCATCATCGGATTTAATCTCCTTTATGGATCAACTCTTGATTTATATTTTTCATCTAATATAATTCTGTGCACACAAATTGATGGACTGATTCCCTTAATATCAGCTAAGGTCTAACCAAAAGCTTTCTTATATATTTTCAATGTATCTAACAGTCTTTGCTCTTACAGATCATTTAATTTTAAAGATATAATAACAGGTAATATAGATGAGTCTCCTAAAAATACATACTTCAAGTGGCTAGGAAGTATTTTTAACTCAAGTTTAAGTGGTTTTATAATTGATGGAAATAAATTTGGCATTTTCCGTAATATCCAACATCTCAAATCTTTCCTAAACATAATCTAATTCTTCATTTTTTAATTCGTCCAAAATAACTTCCTCGCTCTTTTTAAATTTTTCCTTTTCTACAAAATGTTCTTCTCCTTTAAAATGCTTTTTGTCTTCAAAATGTTAGTTCAGTAGATGTTCAATAATTTACATTCGAAAACATTCATTATCTCTTTCAACGACAGGGTATTTTATAGATTTCGCAATGTTAAATGTCACTTCTTGATCATTAACTCTCATAGATAATTCTCCTTTTTGAACATCTATCATAGCTTTTCCAGTAGTTAAAAATGGTTTCCCTAAAATAATAGGTATTTCTTTATCTTCCTTCATATCTAAAACATTGAAATCCATATGAAAGATAATCACTTTTACTAGCACATCTTCTATAACTCCCTTAGGATATGTAACTGAACGATCCACTAACTGAAGAGTTACAACAGCCCTTAGGATATGTAACTGAACGATCCACTAACTGTAGAGTTACAGAAGTAGGTGAAACTTCTCTTAATCCTAATCTCCTCCATATCTAAAACAATGAAATCCACAGGAAAGATAAATTTATCCACTTTTACTAACCCTTCTTCTATAACTCCTTAGGTAAGTAACTGAACGATCCGCTAACTGAAGAGTTACAGAAGTAAGTGAGACCTCTCCTAATCCTTATGTAACTGAACGATCTGCTAACTGAAGAGTTACATAAGTAGGTGAGACTTCACCTAATCCTAATCTTTTGTGAACGATCCACTAACTGAAGAGTTACAGAAGTAGGTGAGACTTCTCCTAATCCTAATCTTTCGGAAAGATAAATTTATCCACTTTTACTATCACATCTTCTATAACTCCCTTAGGATATGTAACTGAAAGAAAGATAAATTTGTTCACTTTTACTAACACATCTTCTATAACTCCCTTAGGATATGTAACTGAACAAGATAAATTTATCAACTTTTACTAACACATCTTTTATAACTCCCTTAGGATATGTAACTGAACGATAATTTATCCTTACTAACACATCTTCTATAACTCCCTTAGGATATGTAACTGATCGATCTGCTAATTGAAGAATCATATCTAAGACAATAAAATCCACCGGAAAGATAAATTTGTCAACTTTTACTAACACGTCTTCTAAGGATATGTAACTGATCGATCTGCTAATTGAAGAGTTACAGAAGTAGGTGAGACTTCTCCTAAGATTTGTCAACTTTTACTAACACGTCTTCTATAACTCCCTTAGGATATGTAACTGATCGATCCGATAACTGAAGAGTTACAGAAGTAGGTGAGACTTCTCCTAATCCTAATCTTTTGAAAATTGATATAGTGTAGAGTTACAGAAGTAGGTGAGACTTCTCCTAATCCTAATCTTTTGAAAATTGATAGAGGGATAAGATTAATGCTGGCTCCCAAATTACTTAAAGCTCTTCCATAAAATTTTTCATCAATAGCACATGATATAGTGAAACTGTCAGGATCTTTTGATTTTTCAGGAAGCTTTTTCTGAATAATTACACTACACTCTTCCCTGAGCGCAGCAATTTCATTATCTGAGAACTTTATTTTCTTGTTTAGAATATCTTTCATAATTTCTCATAATTGGGCATTTGCTGTAAAGCTTCTACGAAGAGAATATTTACTGTTAATTTCTTAAGAATTTCTAAAAATTTGGAAGATTGATTCTATTTGTGTTGCTTCAATCTTTGAGGAAACAGTGGTGGAGGTTTCTCCACAGTAATTTCCATTAGTGTAAATGGATACTCTAAATCTGGGTATTCATGATCGTTCTCTTTTTCAATATCCACTTTCTCTTTTTCATTTTCTATTTCTTTTTGCACCCTTGTTTCCAATTCTTTTCCACTTCGTAATTGTATCGCTTAATTTGTTCTTTTCCTTGATCTTTAGGATTTGGTTCCACAGCACTAGGAAAAGTTCCTAATGTTTGGTTAGTAAGTGCAGTAGCGATATGTCCCAATTGGTTTTCAATATTCTTAATAGCAGTTCCTTGATTTTGTAAATGATTTCCTTGAATTTGTAATTGATTTCCGTGATTCTGTAATTGTTGACCCATTTTTAATATCAACTCTTCCATAGACAACTTCTTCTCCTTAATTTGAGTATTACTGTTTAATCTTGGAGGTTAAGGTCTATAGTTAACATTTCCTTGTTGGATGAATTTCCTAATGGGTTCACTGGGTTGTTTGCCCATTGTTTATTTCTAGCAAAATTATTATTCCAATTAAAAATTAGATGACTCTTCCAACCTTGGTAAGGATTGTTGGGTCTATTAGAAGCATTTTAGGTCTTATATTAAGGTTGACCATCCACAAATTGCCCAGATGAATTCTCTTCCTTCATAGGAGGTGTTGGAGAATAATTCAACCCATAATCATCTAATTTCTTTGATATTGCAGCAATCTGTGAAGCTAACATAGATATTGCATTAGAATCATGGATACTAGCTACTCTTTTAATCTTTGATATTGCAGCAATCTGCGAAGCTAACATAGATATTGCATCAGAATCATGGATACTAGCTACTCTTTTAGGCTTTACCCGCTCAGAGGGCCATTGAAAATTACTGGTAGCCATCTCTTCTATTAATGAATTAGCCTCATCAAAAGGTTTTGACATTAAATAACCACCAACCGTAGCATCTGTAATCGATATAAGATATCCCACTAATCCATTATAAAAAGCTTGAATTATCAACCAATCTGGTAACGAATGATGAGGGCACTTCGTAAGAAGATCATTTAATCTCTCCCAAGCTTCATATATCGACTCTCCATCAATCTGACAAAATGATGTTATGTCATTTATCTCCTAACCTTCGTATATTGACTCTCCATCAATTGGGCATTTCCTAAGAAGATATTTTAATCTCTCCCAAGCTTCATATATCGACTCTCCATCAATCTGACAAAATGATGTTATGTCATTTACTCTCTAAGAAGATCTTTAAATCTCTCCCAAGCATCATATATTGACTCTCCATCAATCTGACAGAATGATGTTATGTCATTTCTAAGTTCCCCAAGCTTCATATATTGACTCTCCATCAATCTGACATAATGATGTTATGTCATTTCTAAGTTTAAAAGCTTCATAAATTGACTCTCCATCAATCTGACAAAATGATGTTATGTCATTTCTAAGTTTAGTAGTTCATATATTGACTCTCCATCAATCTGACAGAACGATGTTATGTCATTTCTTAGTTTAGCAGCACCAGTCTGGTAATGAATGATGAGGGCAATTTCTAAGAAGATCTTTAAATCTCTCCCAAGCTTCGTATATTGACTCTCCATCAATCTGACAGAACAATGTTATGTCATTTCTAAGTTTAGCAGTTTTTCGACTCTCCATCAATCTGACAAAATGATGTTATGTCATTTCTAAGTTTAGCAGTTTTGGATGAAGGAAATATTTGGATAGAAATTTCTGTGACAGTTCTCCCCAAGTTCTAATAGATTCTGATGGAGGGAAATATTTGGATAGAAATTTCTGTGACAGTTCTCCCCAAGTTCTAATAGATTCTGATGGAGGGAAATATTTGGATAGAAATTTCTGTGAAAGTTCTCCCCAAGTTCTAACAGATCCCAGTGCTAACGAATTTAACCACATCTTAGCCTTATCCCTCAGTGAAAAAGGAAAAAGTCTAGGTCTCACATCACTTTCGAAACTCTGTCATATTTAAAAGTAGCACACAGTTCTAAAAAACTAGCGAGGTGTAAGTTCAGACTCTGTCATATTTAAAAGTAGCACACAGTTCTAAAAAACTAGCGAGGTGTAAGTTCGGATCTTTATTTGGTGTACCTCTGAATTGATTGTTTTGTACCATATGGATAATAGCAGGTTTAAGTTCAAATTAATTAGCAGCTACATCAAGATTTTTTATAGATAAGTGAATTTTATCTGTTGTAGAATTTGCATAATCTCTTAGGGGTCTAGGTTGGAGTTCATTCTCTATTCCTTGATTGTTCAGGTTGTTTTCCATTGTATCAGAATTTCTAGGTTATATTCTTAATCTTCTAATCCTTCTTACAGTGCATTCTAATTCCAAATCGTAGGGTATAAGATTTTCAGGTCTAAATTTATGCATACAATTTGAAATCAGTACTCAGTTATATATTAACTAAATATAAAAATAAGTTGCAATTCAAGTAAAAATTTTCTAATAATCCTAATTTGTCCGTTACTCTGATCGTGAATTGACTCACTCACTCAATCACTCCCCGGCAATGACACCAAAAACTTGACAGTTACTTTTTATATGCAATAAAAATATAAGATAAGTATGGATGTAGTAAATACTCAATAATTGTAAAGTCACACCTATCAACGCAAATATATGTATCTCTTATGTAATATAGGGCTCTAATGGAGTCCTAGATATCGATCCACAGGGAGTAGTTTAGAGTTACAAACTAATATTTTAGAAAAACAATACTTTAATCACAACAACGAAGTTCAATTTGCTTATCTGTCACTAATAGGCAATTGAAATAAATAGGCAATTGTAATAACTATTAGATAACTAATAATACGCTGGAGGGTTTAAGTGTGATATTCAATATATAAGAAAACATCATTGTCCTTGTCAAGAAATAATAATGAAAGGATAAAATGAATTAGTTCAAATTATGTTGTGTCAAATAGGAGGGTACCTTTTATTTACCCTATGGTCCAGACATAAAGAACATTGACTAATCCTACGCTTGTTAACGGAATCTGCGGCTAGGCTGGGAGGATACAAGCTCTCACTTCGGAGCTCCCACGTTCCCCTCATCTGAGGGCTAACATCTACAGTTCAGCACGCAAACGATAAGACCGAATTAGGGATTTTAGTCTGTCACTCTAAAATCTCCAATTCTACGCCCGATAATATTATTTTCATATTTATTTGCACCCAACTTCCAAGGGCTTTGACCTCCCTAAATCTTGGATGTAATCTTCACTTTAGTTGTAAAACTGAACATATCTTTACAGATCAATTGGCTTGATTGAAAGTAAATTAAGATCGTAGTGAAAAAATCAACATAATTTCTTAAACATTTTTGTGGCTTCACCAATTCAAATCACCATTTCATAAATCTTGAGATAAAGAGAAAGACAGAGAAAACTACTCAGACCTCATGGGAAAAACACAACAAAACTAGAAATTCATATATAAAATCAAAGTCATACAAACTACAACAAGTAAATAACTTATCTCTAGTTTCTCAGTAAGAACACTCCTCGAAGTTCCTCTGAATCTTCTCCTTTCTTTACAGCACACAGAATTCCTCTTCGAAGTAGCAAGGAGGAAGAAATATCTCACTTTCCCTCCACTCCTACAATCTCTCGGAGAATTCCTCACAATTTTAAACACCCNTCGGCGGGGTCAAGGGCGCCGTCGGCAGCCTAGTTCAAATTTCCACATTTTGGTCATTTTCGCTCCAAATTCGCACCTTTTTGTATTTTTTTGCTCCAATGACCCTAATTCATCATTCCTGCAACAAAACATCAAAAATACCTTTGTTTAAAATGTAATGTCATTAAAAACAGTATAAAATATGTATGAAAATCTCAACATATTTTCCTTGGATCACCTTTTTAGCATAATAGTTACAAGGGTAGTCCACCTCACCTACTGCTCCTTAGCACAGGGTGCATTAGAACATACCTAATAATATTTATGTTGTGAGTAGCCAAATTGCTTTCTTATCATTTCCTAATTTGTTTTGTTTTCTCTAATTGAAAGGAGAGAGGGAAGACAACAATCTAAAATGTCAATATTTTGTTTAGTTAATTCTTCGGGTTTTAAAAATCAATAATATAAGAAAATAAATAAATCATTCATGATTCATGTTCTACAAAATGTATCTTTTCAACAAAACTAAATCAATTAAGACAAGCTAACCACTTTTATTTAATGAATTTGATTTATCTTTATTTGAGATATCAAATAGACAATTTATTTATATTCATCATTATCTCATTTTGTTTCAGGAACATATTATGTATTTTGTAGTCATCATATTGGTTCTCTGTTTGATGGCGCTATTTCTTCAACTGCAACATATTATGTGTTTTGTTGTCATCATATAGGCTCTCTGTTTGAAGGCTCTATTTTATCAACCATTCCCTGCATTCTCCTTTATTTTTAAAAAGGTCTACAATATTTCTTTATTTTGGCAGCTGGTCGATAGTGTATTTCTACTCTTAAAAATGATTTGTTATATATTTTATACCAAAAAAATAACTGATGGTATGCCTTTATTTTTAAAAATGACCGATAGTAGGCTTTGATAATTAAAGGTGGTTGAAATTGAGCTTGAATTTTTTTTTTCATTATTTTTATATTAATTTACATGTACTTGTTATTAGATGTTGAATTATTAGATTTTGAATCAATTATTTGCATGACATATATATTTCATGTTATTAAACATTAAATAATAATTTTAAATTATTTTAGCTGATATTATGATTTTGATTCGTTTTAATAAATGGGTGGCTATTTAAAGAGAAAAAACGAATAATTTAGAATATTTATGAATTACAACATTTTTATATTAAGTTTGCCCTCTCTAAAAATGAGGCTGCTTCGGCCTTTGTAGCGATGTAAATATATATGAATTTGGGTTATATGTATGTAAATGCCCCATAACTTCTCTATTTTTACTTGTCTAAAATCCTCTTTATTTTCCATCGCCTTCTTGTATCTACATGCGTAACATGCCCCATATGCAACAAACATTTACTTAACAGATGCACTTTACTTTAAATAGTTTTTATTAATAATGGCGTTGTTCTTCATGGGATTATGTTTTGTTCTGGATAAATAAATTATCTTCTCTTTCTGTATTTGAGAGGTATTTTCATACAAGAAATGCCGATCTAATATATGAGAGAAAATTATTTGGGCCAGAATTTTATTATTAAAATTTTAGCAAAATTGAATCTCAAAGTTATTAACTATTGTTTGATCCAAATATGATTGTGGACATAACTCTTAGAAAAGAGCACTCAAGCACAAAAAAAACAAAAAAAAAAGGAGAAAAAGATGGGATCGGATGATACAGAGATATGAGGTCAGCCACGTAGCATTTGTATTATTTCATAGTATTTTGTATTCTCAATCATTAGGTAGGGTACCCACTATTTAGATATAAAAGTGGATCAAGATTGAGTATTAAATAAAAATAAATAATGATGTGTGACACGGAGGTATACCTCATGGTGCATACGAGTTTGTGAAGCCTTATGCAACTAAAATGATGCTGTAAAGCCCCCGGTCATTTTGCAATTGGCTAAGTTAATAAATAAGTAGGTGCAAAGTTTGTTATGGAGGAATGATTGTTGAACGATCTCTATCCTACTAGCAGATGAATAGCAGAATAGCACCAATCTAATTAGTTATGGTGATTGATAGAAAGTTGCAATATAATTCTTCTAAAACAAACAATTTTATAAACCTTTTGAATATAATTTCACAGTTACTTTTTTCAAATAGCCGCATCAGTTTTACAAGCTTCCGCTCACAAATTTAAAAACGGTGTACGTATACAAAAACTATAAAATCATTAGGATAAATAAATTGAGCTTTTTAGGCACATGGAAAAGAGCAGGGTTGCTTGAATCGGTGGCACGAGTGGAGCTTTTTTGTCCGGACTTAGGTCAATGCATATGTGGGCTCAGTGATCGGGATCCAATGTTGAATTAGTTGAGGGGAGTTGAAGTTCCGTGCACATGTCTTCTTAACGTCAAAATACTCATTCTAACATGTCTAAGTCATCTATTAAGATCTTAAAATCATCATTAAATCATTTTATCAACAAAATACAACCATATTTTTTTTAACCAAACACAATAAAATAATATTCAAAATTGAAACACACTATTAACTGTGGGGTGTCTCCCACAAAGTGCTTGGATTAACGTCATCAGCCCGACGTAACAAGTGTTTTTATTATTGACCCAACAATATAAGATCATTTAATTAAAGTTGATCCCTTACATTTTATAGTTTCAGTCTGTGACCATTTAATTTGAATATTTTCTTAGTTTTAAGAACTTTGATGTCCACAACTCCATAGGGATAAACTTTTATAAAAAAAAATGAACACATCCACTTATGCTTAAGTTTTTCTGGAAATAATCTTAATTTTGCATTATATAGCAAAAATTGTTGCCCTCACTCAAACATTTAGTAAGAATCCTCAGATCATGTCACATCTTCATCGTTCCTTATAAATCTTAGCACTCTCATAAGATTCATTCCTTATCTCTTCAAGCTCATTTAATTGTAATATCTTTTGTCAGCAACATCCTTTAAATTGTTATTAAATTCTTTAGCAACCCAATATGCTTTATGCTAAAGTTCAATTAGTAAATGACAAGTTTTCCCAAATATTAGCCTATGTGGGAACATTCCTATAGGAGTTCTATATGCAACCCTATAAGCCTACAAAGCAAAATCATGTTTGACTAACGAATCCATTTTTTTTTATTCATAGATTTTTCTAATATTCTTTTAATTTCACAATTGAATAATTCGACCAAACCACTTATCTGAGGATGATAAGCAGTAGCTTTTTGATGGTTAATATGATATTTCTATAATAATTTCGCCATTATTACATATCTAAAATTACTCCCTTATCATTTATGATCATTGTCGCTATCCTAATTCTACAAAATATATTTGTTCTTATAATCTTTACAGCTCTAAACATCACATCAAGGTAAAGCAACAACTTCTATCTATTTGGACACATAGTCTACTGCAATAAATATATATAAATTTCCAAAAGATTGTATAAACGGTCTCATAAAATCTAATCCCCAAACATCAAATATCTCAATTTCCAACACAATTGAGGGGCATCTCATTTTTCCTAGAAATATTTCATACTCATTGACATCGATCACAAGTTTTGATATAAACATAAACATCTCTAAAAATTGTACGCTAATAAAATCCAGATTGAAAATTTTTATATGATGTTTTATCAACACCAAAATGTCTCCCAAAATTAGAATTATGACATTTATTGGATAATTTCAGAAGTTTCTTCTAAAGGTACACATATTTTAATAAGTAGATCCTTTCCTTATTTATATAAAAATGGCTCATCACAAAAGTAAGTCTTAGATTCCGCTAAAAATTTCCTCTTATTTTGGCATGTCACCCCATAGGGTATAATATCACTAACAATAAAGTTCACAATGTCGACATACCATGGAATACGCCACTCATTAACATTGATCAATTCTTCATATAAAAAATATTCATTAATTTCTTTTTCAAAGAAATGTAATTTTTCTAATTCAAGCCTGGACAGATGATCATCAATTTGATTCTAAATTCCCATCCTATCTACTATTTCAAAGTCAAATTCTTGCATATGAAGAATCCACCGTATTAGTCTTGGTTTTGCATTCTTCTTTTCATTAAATATTTAATATCAGAATGATCTATATGCACAACACTTTTTGTTCCAAATAAAAATGATCTAAATTTTATAAAAGCATATACTATTGCTAATAACTCTTTCACAGTTGTGGTATAATTAGTTCGAACATCATTAGAGTTCTACTAGCATAGTAAATAACTTTGAAAATCTTATCATGTTTTTTTCTTAAAACAACTACAATAGCATAATCACTAGCATCACACATTAATTCAAAAAGTTTTCCCTAATCTCGTGAAACAATAATTGGTGTAGTGACTAAATTTTTGTTTAATAAATCAAAAGCTTTTAGGCACTCCTTATTAAAATTTTTAAATTACATCTTTTTCAAGTAAATGACATAGTGGCTTAGAAATTTTTGAAAATTCTTTAATGTATAGTGTTAGCACTATTTTTTGTTGAAGGAGTTGCCTATTAGAAGCTGTCGGTCACTGGAATCGGAATCTTGTCGCCTGCTTTAGAAAGTCATTTAATTTTTATATATATACTGACCCAATATTTTCATAGTTTAAATGAAAGAGCACTATACCTCAAACCCTGTATTTATCCCAAAGGATAAGCACATGACTTGAGAATGAGGCTCGATCAAATAAACTAAGAAATATATGACATCCATTTGGTCCGTAGAACTATTTTATTTGCCGATAAATTCCCTTATTTAATATGAAGAATTAATTAGGGTTTATATTAAGTTGATTTTGGAAAAACTTCTTATAAGAGCAAGACGTTATAGTTAATTACATCTTAAATGACCGAAGTTACTTATTAAAACTCTCGATAAAAATCAAGAAATGTTCTCTTCAAAGAGGTCGAAAGGATATGACTTTTCAACAAGATCAGACAAAGAGCTATGAAAAGGGAATGGTTTAAATTTAGAACATTTATTTTAGAGTTGAAATGAGGAAGAAATAAAGGATGTCATTTATTCGGAGGAGAGCCTCAGTGACTTCCAGTCTATCTTATTCTTTGGCTTTAGTTTTGAGGAGAAATTATTTAGATGTTACATCTTGCCAATTTTACTAGTTATAGCTTACATTTATGTGAAACGATCACACAAATAGCCTAAAAGATGTCAAGATTTAAGTCATGACGAATGAACACCTCAGAATCTTAAGACAAGTTAGGGCTTATATTGTATAGCAGGGCCACACAAAAGCCTAAAGATTGGGTGACGATTTATGTTACATAAGAAAACAACCTCGAAATCCTATGGCTTGGTTTTTTAATTCTGAGGAAAGATGTGTTGTTGTAGATCCTCTTGCTGTTGGAGATGGTCATGTTGCCCACAATGATAGCTTCAGGCTCCTCAGCATGACTAGTTTATGTTTTTCTAATGTATGAGGTTATAGTAACAAATTAGATGTCCCTATGGTTAGGGTCCTTTAAATGTTATTGGGCATAGTAAAGTTGATTAGAGCGACACCAGTTAGGATCCTACAGTTCCCTTGTTTCTTTACAACTATTTTCTATTGTATTCACTTAGTCCAAATGAATTTACTAATCTCAAATTAATGAGTTCCATACTTTCATTTAGACCGTGGGAAGCTTCGTTAGCAACAGTAGGTTACCTGCTCCGAGAGATTCCCGATCATCTTATAAAGAAGTCTTAATTTTTTTATAATTGTTGTTTTGTGATGTTTGTGATTAAATTTTGAGTTGTTTTATATTTTGAATATTGTGGCGGTAAGTTTTATCTTTGTTGAATTTAGTTTTGGTTTTGGTTTCACGGCTACCGTAGTAGTTTTGGTTTTCATGCAGGATGAGATCATTGTTTAACATGCAAGTTTTGTAAGTATAAAAATACAGTGTGGGAAGCATTAGAAAAAATGGTTCTGTAAACTGTAAAAGTGTACTTGACGAGTTTTCTCATTCCACCACCTGAAAGGTTAGTACTTGCATGACATGCATATAATGTTGCAAGGAATTTAAATTGTAAGAAAAGATGAATTTTAAGCTACCAAACCTAGACTATGATTTTGTTGAGTCTTGAAAGATCCTAGTGGATAATTTTAGAGCAAAATAAGACAAGTTCAATTTGTCCTTCAAAATATCCAAATGATTTCAAAGTGCTCATGGTATGACTCTGAACTATTTTGAAGATCTCTTGAATTATTTTGAGTTCATTTATGAACTTATCTTATTGCTCCATTAACCATCTGAGTTTAGAGTGTGGCTACCCCATTGCTCTGTGAAGCTTAACAATTTAATTATCCTAAGCGTAGGATACCTGATTGGTCAATTGATATTTTATTTAAAATTTATGTGAGTGGGGGCCCCTAAGGCAAGTTTATGTTATTTAAGATTGTGTTGCCCGAAATTTAAGGTTAGGCTTGTAGTACTTAAAGATGTTAATCACCATCATATTTTCTTCTAAATCCGATCGATTGAGTTTAAACATTGAGCCTTGGTCACTATTAAGCCTATGATAATCATGATAGGTGAAATGGTGATTATCAAAAGTTTGATTTAAATGACATGTATTTTTATCAAATCATTGAACCATACTCACCTTTGGGCTTAAGAAAAGTGAATTTCCATCTTTTTGACTTATGCCCATCACTTAAAAATCGTGTAATTTTAGCTAACTTCCAAGTCACAAAGATTATGAGATTTAAAATCTTGTTGACATTGTGAAAAGGTAGTGAGTGGGTTTCTACCTGTTAATCTCATTATGTTTCAATCATCCAAATATGTTTATTAAGATCAAAATTACTCATATTCTCTCTGGTTAATCCTAAATTTTGATTAAAACACCAAATTTTAAAATCACCACTTTTCCCTTGGGTCACTTCACCTCATAACTCATTAAACATAACTCAAACGACTTTGAGAGTTTAAAGTGTCACATCAGTGAGGTAATTATAATGTTAGAGAAGAGCATGTGGACCTCTCAAAAATTAATTTTAATTTAATTTAGATAATTATTTAAATTTAAAAGACAGGTTTTTTCAAAGGTTGATTTGTTTAGTTATCCAAAATAATTTTTGTATTTATAAAAAAATTATTAGAGGTCTCCTAAGGTCAGAGAAGCACTTAGGCAAAAGTTTACGATTTTTTAATTAAATTATTATTATTATTATTTAATTTTTATTAAATTTCAATGAATAAATCAAATAGAAAATAATGTTTTAATTACAAAGAATCATTTTTATATTTCTAATAGACTTCTTTGAATTCAGAAAAAAACGCAGAGAACCAAGTTTTGTAATTTTTTTTTTTTTAATTTATTTTTATAATTATCTTAATTGGAAAAAAATGAAAAATTCATTTTTAAGCATTTTAACTTTATATTTTAACTTAGAAAAATTAGGAAAAATATTTCAATGAGTTCTAAGTGATAAGAGGACATTCCCACTTATTTTGAACAATTTTTGGATTTTTTAAAATTTTGATTATTTTAATTATTTTTAATTCAAAATACATTTGTGCCTATTAATTTATTTTTATTAAATTCCCCCAGTCACAAGTAACTTAGAGAGCTATTTTTCATAATTTTTCTAAGCTTATTTAATTTAATATAATTAATTTTATACAAAAATACAAGGTTTCCTTAAAATTCTATTTTAGAGCATAAACTAAATAAAATAATTTTGATGTTTTTATAGTGAGTAAATATGATTTTTATGGACAGTGTGAGATTGATCATTTTCATCTTTGTTAAGTACATAATTTAAAAAAATTAACATAAGATATTCATATTTAATTAAATATAAAAATTTACAGGTTAATTCAAAGCATCATGATATTTTTCGTAGACTTCTCTGACCATAGGGAACCTACTAAAATTGTTCCCATAATTTTTCGAGTGATATTTTTGTATATATAATTAAAATAAGGCAAAATAGGCACCTCGGCTTGAAAATTAGGGTTAGAGAAATAAAGATGTCCTCAATGATGAGGAACAAATCCTGAAAATCAGAGGGTATTTAATGATGAGGAACAAATCCTCAAAATTTCAAGCCATGGTTAAATATTTTATGCAAAGGAGAATTAAAATACCATAGAGGGTATTTAATTAATTAGAAAACTAATTTATTTGCAAAACAATTTTTATTTTTGATCCACTTATTCTCATCTGTTCACTGAGCAAGGGCGTATTTTTATTTTTTTATGATTTTTCTAGGGAACCATATAAATTATTGAAGTTTAGGCATTAAGATAACTCAAAATTCCCTAATTTTCTACTTATCTAGCGCAGCGCCACCTCAACCTCTTCCGCTCAGAGGACTCCATGCGTCGCTCCGCCATTTGACATCGCTAGCCACGTAGCTTCCACACGGGACGCACTTTATGCACCAAGGGTTTGTCCAGCTTGATCTCCTCCGTCCATTGGATACACGCGCGATCGGATGACTCTCCGTTATCGTTCCCAAGTGACCTAACCCGTGAGCCAGTCATACTAAAACCTTAAAATCTCTTCCTAGACTCAACCAAATCACATGGGGTTTATTCCTAAACCATCATCTACTCAAGACAAACGTATCTATTCGACTTATACGGTATGAAATACATTAAATAAATATGGAGAATCGAAATAAGGTCTGTTTAGAGTTAGAGCTCCATAGCTTTGTCTGGCAGGAGATACCTCAATCAGATGGTTGTGGTAGCATTGATTAGACCCAAAAAAACCTCTTGATGAAGTCTCAAGCCTTGGTGAATTTTCTAGGTATGAATTCGATCAAGCTCGATTTCAAGTGTTGGTCTAGAGCTAGGTTAGAGGGTGTTTAAGAGGGGCCTTTTGTGGGGAATCAACTTCTCTCACTGTGGAGATGGTGTGTGCACGATTAATTGAAGTTTTTTGCACTATGGAGCTATGGAGAATTCTACTTTTAGGGTAATTTTAGTGAAGAAATTAGCTTTGTGGGGTGGCTGTCAATGGCTGAGAGCAAGGGGATTGCACTTAGAATGGTTTGGAGAAGCTCTGGTGGGATTATGGTAGAGCTTCCTTAAGGTTCCAACCACTTCCTCTATTGTCTATGAAAGAAGTGATTAAATAGAAGAGCTTAGGGGAAGCTCAGAGCCAATTGAGGGGTGGAAAATGGTTCTTAGATGAAGGGCTAAAAAACTCTAAAGAGCCATTGGAATGAGGTGGCATCTAGGGTTAAAATTGAGTTTGATTTGGAAGTGGTGGCTTTCAGTTTTGGGGTTTTCTAGCCACTAGGATGGCCAGCCAGGTCAGAGAAGGTGCTCAGGCGGTCAGGTGAGTTAGGGGAGGCTTAATTATAATTTACCCGCAATGGCTAGTAATGATGCGGGAGACAGTTTAATTAAGACCCAAAAGTGGAAATAAATCCCTTAATTTAGGGATCCATTGGTCCATTGCTCACCAAGCTAGTTTAAGGAGGCTTAGCTTGGTCAATAAGGTGCTTAGTGGCTGTGGAAACCTTAATTTTGTGACCTTAAGGTGGCTAAGTCAATTTTGGTGCATGGGTCTAAGAGTTAGGTTTGGGTTTAGCTAGCCATGAATTTGAGCGCAATAGATTGATTAAAATTGTGTAGATGATTGTCATGAGGATTTTTAGTGAAGGATTCAAATGATTTTGAGTTCAATTGGAAGCTCAATTTGAAGGATATAGAGATTTTAGTCAATTTGGGCATGTTGGACTAGACTGAGGCCTAGGTTGGGCTAAGTTTAAATTTATGGTTTAAAATGGTCTATAAGAATGTCATGAAGTGTTTTCAACATAAATTGGGTGTTAATTTTTGGGTTATGGCATTCAATTTGGTGGAATTTAGAGACAGCCAATTTGGAGAAAATTTGGGGATTTTTTGACTTGAGTTAAAATTAAGTGAAGTTAAGACTTCACCAAGTCCAATTGAATGTCAAATTTAATATTTAAGATTGTTATAAAGAGCTTAGGATTCAAATTGGGTCAATTTGAGTAGGCTATGGGGTTCAATTAGGTTAGATTGAGTCATATGGTCAAAATTGGGGGTTTTCATTTGGATAAAAATTGAGCTCAAAGCATGGGCAAATTAGGCTTAGATTTGGTTTGGATTGGTCATATGAAAGGTAAAACTGAGTGTAGAATTGAAATTAGGTAGGTATGGGGTGAAATTGATGGACATTTGGGATGATTTTGGAGAAATTGGACCTTTAAAGATAATTTGAGGGGTTTTTCGTTGAAATGGTCAAATTGGACAAATTATGTTCAATTGGAGGGTTCAAATTGGTTTTGGAGACATTTGAAATGATTTTGGAGGTTTTGGGAAAGTTTGGTGTGCCAGGGTATTTTTGGAATTTTTGGCAAATTTTGGGGTATTTTGGTAATTTTGATATTTTTTGGTGGTTTTGGGTAATTTGGGTATTTTGAAATGGTTTGAAATAATTTTTGAACAAATTTAGGTATGTTGGGTGAAATTAGGAATTTTGGCCAAATTTGGGATTTGAGGGTGTTTAGGTAATTTGGATAGGTTTTAGGGTAAAATGATAAAATTTGAAACTTTGATAGAATTGGGGTGTCAACCACCTTGCATGAGCTATGGAGCAATGAATCCCCCTTTAGGTCCTCTATGTACTGGTCTTAGCTAATCCCCAGCCTAGGGATAGAGGGTCTAGGGGACCATCTACATGAGTCTCCCAAAATATCAAGGGATCAAAGTGAACAATTTTTGGTTTAGGGTTGTGAGTGGATATAGGAGATATTGAGTGTGGTGAGCTAGATCTAGACCAGCACTAAGGGTTAGCCTTAAGGCCAAACACTCCTATGGCGACTGCCCTTGAGATCCTCTACCCTGGCCCCACCTATTAATTGCTAGAGGTTTGGACCAATATGTGAAACTTCAAGTTGAGGAAGGAAGAGTTTAGAATTTCTCATGGCGAGGGTTCCTTTTCTAGTTTTCTAAAAATAGTCAATAGGAAAATCCTATGGCTAGGCCTTAGGCAAAAAAAGAGGGAAAAATAAACCTTAACTAAATGAGAGGTCAACAAATGGACCCCTAATAGGTGGGGTGTGCTGGGCAAAGCACACCGCGCGTATTGGCGTTGACCGATGAGATAAAAAAAACTAACAAAGACTCCTAAGTCAACAGACCTAGAAAGGAGTGTAAATTTTAGTGTTATTTGCTTCCTCTAGGGAATCAGCAAGTGAATATCTGATTGAAATCAAAGAGTAGGAACTCTCGCTAAGGATTAGAGAGTGGGTTTTAAGCTATCAAATTTCAGATGTCTACTGAGGATGGGAATCAGTATTTAAGTGCTGACCACAAGGTGGGAATTGAAATTTCAGTATCAATCTCGGAAAGAGAGTCAAAATTTAGGCATCGACCTCAAAGTGAGGGAATCAAAATTTAGGTACTGACCAATCCCGAGATGAGAATTAAAATTTAAGGATAAAATCTCAAGAAGAGAATTAGAATTTATGTATCGACATTAAAGTGAGGGAATCAGAATTTAGGTACTGATCCCAGAATGAGAATTGAAATTTAGGGATCAATCTCAGAAAGAGGATCAAAAGTTAGGGACTGACCTTGAAAAGGAGGGAATCAGAAGTTAGAGACTGATTTCGAATTGAGAATTGAAATTTAGGGATCAATTCTCCAAAAGAGGATCGGAGGTTAGGGACCGAACTTTAAAGGAGGGAATCAGAAGTTAGGAACTGATTTCAAAAATGACAATTGAAATTTAGGTATCAATTTCAAAAAGAGGATCGAAAGTTAGGCACCTACTTCGAAAGGAGGGAATCAGAAGTTAGGGACTTATTCCAAAATGAGAAATAAAATTTAGGGATCAAATCTCAAAAAGAGGATCAGAAGTTAGGTACCGACCTCAAAATGAGGGAATCAAAAGTTAGGGACTAATTCCAAAATGAAAATTAAAATTTAAGGATCAAATCTCAAAAAGAGGATCAAAAGTTAGGTACCGACATCAATAGGAGGGAATCAAAAGTTAGGGAATGATTCTAAAATGAGAATTGAAATTTAGCAGAGAAGTTGTGGTGTTGAATCCATATATATGTGTCATGTGATAATGTTGACATTGGTGAGGAAGATATGTGAAATTTTGTGATATTTAGTGCAGACAATGATAGTCGTGCTGCGCGAGCAAAAAGTAAGAGACCTTGAAACTGAGAGAAACAACTAAAGAGATTTATTTTCTTTTCCTGTTGTTTTTATCATGTTTAATTTTTAAAATGTGTTTTCAAAAATTTAATTTTTTTTTGTTGATTTATTATTAAAAGAGTGTTTTATTTGAACTTTATTATTAAGTTTTTTTGTTTTGTTCTTTATTTTTAATAGTTCAGAACCAACGTATGGTTCTATGACTCTTTATCCATCGCACAAAAGGGCAACCAAAAAAATAGATAAAATTCTAAAAGATATTTCATTAATCTGCTTCAATAAGTGTTACAGATTGAGTACAGGGCGAAGCCTTAAAAGGTACAATATGTTGAACGCAACAAAGTACATGTCAAGTTATCTCATGTTGGGTACATATCACAAGCCAAGCATATCTAGTACATATATCATCATATCTGTTGTGTCAAAATGCAGTACAAAAGGTAACCCATGAATGTCCATCTATGGTTGGGTGAGCTCTCGATCGAGCTGATCTACTAAGCCACCCTCTAGGACAAGAGTTCCCTTTGCATGTGCTTAGAGGTGAAACCCATATCTTATAAGGTCGTAGCTCTTCCAACTCTGGATATGGATAGAATCCATATGACATTTTGCTATCATCCATTTTTTAGAAAGTTACAAACACCCTGCGGTGTCGTACCCCTGGAATGCAATGTTTAGCGATGTCTGTCCCATTTCCTTTAAGAACCAGCACTAAACCCACTGTTAGTGGAATCTCCATGAAGCCTTTGAACTCGTCAGGCCAATTACATCTATATCTTTTCCAAATAAAATGATGCTTTTGCTCAGAAAGGACGCCATGAAAAAAGGTCTTACTAAATTATGATGATCTATATGTGGGAGAATGCAGTCACCTTTATCGTATATATTGATGATACAACTCTTTGGAATACAATCGATTGGAAGTATGCTCCATTGGAGCATGCTCTTGATCATCCATTTTATCATACGAGGTAGCAGGTCCACCTCATCGTATTTCAAAATCACTATGGGATTTCCTTATCTGTGGTAGGTGAAGTTGTAACAACAGCCACATTGTATAGTGACTTTGCCTTTTCCACGCATCCATTTTCGTGGCTTAGAATAGGTTCTTTCCATCGGAAGGCTTGCCTGCCCCCTATCTCTTAGATCAAAGATGCAGTGGAGAATACTTCTATCATCACTTTCGGGGAAGACTCTGGTGTACAACTCTTAGCCTTCTAGTATGTTCATGAATCTTCGTTGAACTTCTTCATAGAATTCAAATTCCTTTTTGTTTCACTTTACTCATTTTTTGGTCTTCTGCTGTAGTAATGATTGGCGGCTATCGAGGATGCTCCTTCATTTCAATATCAATAGGAATTCAGGCTAGTGTTGTCTCTATCTCCAATGGAACATATGATTCCTCCACTGGGTAATTGGTGACCTAAAGTCTGTCATCGGTGGAGGTGTACTCCTCTAGAGTACTATAGCATTCTTGGTGGGGAACATTGCTGTATTGGCATTCCACAAATGCCCTTGTAGTTGGTGTATGTGTTAAAATTTAGGCGTTGCATGTCAGGCAACAGACACAAAGATCATCTGAATCTCTTGGTATCTCTGGCTTTGTACCAAACTCAGACTAACTCTCTATGGCAGGCAAGTTGGAGGAAGTCTCTCTCATATCTGGAATGTAGATTTTCCCCTCAGGAATAAGGGTAAGTAAATTTTATGCCCCTTATTGGCGTCTTCTTTCTTCATGCAAGAAAGCTCTATGTTTTTGGGGATTTACGTTTCTTCGTTGAGTTCTTCACAGCGGTGTGTTCGAAAGTCTTTCATCATTAGTAGTGAGTAGGCCTTTGGTTGGTACAGTTATCATAGATGGAAGGTGACTAGTCCCCTCCATCGGATCTTGCTGTATTATCACATTTTTCCCCTTTAGGGAGGAATTCTCACTGGTGTTGATCTTCTACAACGATGGTAGCCCTTCTTTTTTTCGATGGCTAACGACGTTGATCAGAGCACCATCATAGTCCATTTTGACTTGACTAAAGTTCATGTCGAAGTCTTTGGTGCCACCCTTCGGTGCCCTTTTTTAATAAGTGTGAGATTCTAGCCATCTTTAAAAGCAAAAATCAGCTTCTGGCATGACATTTTCTCAACAGACGACAGAAAAAACATTAGTGCACTGAAATTTAGCCAGAATAAGAACAAAACAAAGTATTTATTAGAAAAAAATTTAGTTTATGTTGATGAGAAAATAATTTATTTATGCGTATATATATTTGTTTAATTTAGCAAAATATCAAACTTTTAAAGTAGAAAAAAGAAAATTAAAGCATGTAGCTTCAAAATTTTTCATTTTATTCAGGTTAATTTTATTAAAAATTTTGGACCCGGTCACAGATGTTTGGCCAAATAAATAACCCCAGAACAATCAAAATTTTAGAAAGGTAATTTCAAGCAGCGTCAAGTTGCATAGTATGTCTTCAAGTATTGCACGTTGATCGACAACATGGGTCTTTCGGCTCAAAAATTCACTAGCTGGTAGGCTCCTCCTGCGTTGACTTTTTCTACAACAAATGGTCTTTTCCAAGTTGGCTCAAATTTTTCACTTCTCCTGTGGCGTGCAAGAATAGGCCTTTTGAGAACAAGAACAAGGTCACTAACTTTGAACATCCTTAGGTGGACTAATTTTTCATGAGCTTGTACCATTTTTGTTTGGTAAAGTTCTAAATGTTGTTGTGCTTCTAGTCATTTTCCTTCTAGACTTCCCAATTCTACAAGTCTAAATTTTACACTATCTTCTATTGTAAGTTGATTGGCGATAGCGACCCTGTGAGACGGCGTCTGGACTTCTAGCGGTAGTACGGCCTCAGACCCGTACACGAGCATGTAGGGCGTACATTGAGTGGGAGTCCTGAACGTTGTAAGCTTTTAGTAATCTGTTATGCTAATATTTTTTATTTTCATCCAGTGTCTTCTTCAAAATTTGTACCAATGCCTTGTTCAAGGCCTCATCTAAGTCGTTTTACCCAGGATAGTAGATCATAGAGCATCTGCAGTCTATCCCATGTTGTTTGATGAAATTGTTGATTTTGGTGTTTTTGTAGGCTGTTCCATTGTTAGAGATTATTTTGCATGAAACTCAAAAATGGTAGATAATTTGGATTTTGAAAATTTGAAGGACTTTTTGTGCTATAACCTCTCATAACGGCACTGCCTCTGCCCGCTTGGAAAAGTAATCTGTAGCAAAAAGTATAAATTTGTGTTCTTTAGAGGATGGAGGGCTAATCAGACCTATTATGTTTGTGCCCCAACACTCAAATGGCCATGAGGAAACTTTTCGGTGTAGCACATTTAGAGGTTGGTGCAAGACCACCCCATGCACTTAGCACTAGTGACATCTTCTAGTGGTATTCATGCAGTCGGACATCATTGCCAACCATTAATATCCGAGTCTTTTGATCTTCATTTTCATCTTTGTTCCTGACTGATGAGCGCCACACAGTCATAGATGTACTTCTTTGAAAATAGTTTGGGCTTTGGATCTGCTCAAACACCATAGCCACTTCTGATTGAATGATCTTCTGTAGAGGACATCGCTCAATAAGGCGTATGACAGAGCCCTTCTTGTGATGTGATACGTTCTTAACTTGTCTTCTGACATACTTTACAGTTTGCAAATATTCTATTAATGACTTACGCTAATCTCCATTGATATCAACAATCGCAATCATCATTTCTTCTTCTTTTCCAAACTTCTGTAGGCTGACAAGGTTGATTTGTAACAAAACCTGTCTTCCTTGTATTGTGATTTCTATGGAATCCTCCGGGGGACATGTCAATTCTTTTGCAAGCTTTACTAGAGTGTCAGCATGGGCATTGTCTCCTCAAGGAATCTGGTAGAGAGTTACACTGGGAATCTGCTCCAGCAGCTTCATTGTGTACTAGCGGTATTCTGCTAACCTTGGTTTCAAAATCTTCTATTGTTCGGCGACTTGTTGGATGACGAGTTGTGAGTCACTATAGATGGTAATATCCATTATATCCATTGAGATTGCTGATCCCTGAATATTTACTGCTTATGCACAATATAACAATAGTTTTAATGGTATTTTGCACTTAGATTTCCTTATTTTGCAACATAACCAAAAACTTGATCTTGAAGAAAAATAAAAATTTAACTTTTTAATTTATATATATATATATTGGGATACTACGCAAGTATAAGTATCGTTATCAAGTAATATAGGACTTTCTGGTTAAGACCTGAATATCGNTTTTATATATATATATATATATATATATATATATATATATATATATATATATATATATATATTATATTTTAATGAAATAATAAAAAGATAACTAAAGTTTTTGTAGAAGAAAAGAATTTAATATGAAATTATCTTTCTACTTATCATAAATAGTAATAAGTATAGAAGTTCTATTGTAGAAGTATGCAAATTGTGTTGTGTCAAATAGGAGCAATAATATTATTTACCCTTACAAGAGATGCTATAAAGAACATTGGCTAAAAGTTCTATTGTAGAAGTATGCAAATTGTGTTGTGTAAATAGGAGCAATAATATTATTTACCCTTACTAGAGATGCTATAAAGAACATTGGCTAATTTTAAGTTTGAATAGTTTTGAAAGCCGGCTAGGTAGGGAAGATACTAGCTTCCACTCTAGAGTTTCCTTGATTCCCTCTACTTGGGGACTAACATTCATGTATCAGAACCTAAAATAATAAGCCAAGTTGGGGGCTTAAACCTGTCACTTTAAAGTCCTTTAACTCTACACCCATCAATGAATATTTTCCTATTTATTTACACTCAATCATATGAACTACATTCTCATTCATACAACCTCATGTGATTCTTTCCAATTGTTGACTGAGAAAATACCAGCCCGGTTCTTACATGTTCTCACAACAAATTTTAACATCTAGATTGGCCAAATCAAGAAGTAAATGAAGAGCATGGATTAAAATCATCACAACTTCATCGAACATTAAAGATCAATACTCTCTGCAACTTTCATCCAAAACTAAAACATCACAACTTCCAACATTAAAGATCAATACTCTCCACAACTTCCATCCAAAACTTAATTACTTCATTTTAAGAAGAAAGATAAAGAAAACTACTCAAAATCCATGGAGAAAACAAAACCACACTTTGGTTTAAAATAAAAAATCATTGTCAAACCAACAACAAGTCTCAATGAAAACCAAAAGTAATAGTTTAAAAGTAGAAATCATTGTCAAACTAACAACAAGTCTCAATTAAAACCAAAAGTAGTCCAAACAAAAGATAAAAACTTATCTCAAGTCCTCCACCAAACTCTTGAAGTTTCTTTGAATCTCTTATCTTTTACACCTTAGTTTAAAAGAAGAAATCATTGTCAAACCAACAACAAGTCTCGATTAAAACCAAAAGCAGTCTAAAATAAAGATAAAACTTATCTCAAGTCCTCCACCAAACTCTTGAAGTTCCTTTGAATCTCTTCTATTTTACAATCACTCAAATAAAAAAACAAAAAGGATAAAGTAAATAAAAAATGGTTCATGAAAATCTCTCCAAACTAACTCCCCAGAAAAGAACTTTCAAACTTTGCGAATATTTTCGGGACTCTTTTCTAAATCCTCTCTTCTTTCTCTTATAGTTTTCAAGAGGTGCCTTTGGATCTCTTCAAAATGTGTCTTGATTCGATGTATTTGCCCAAGAGATGCATCCTTTCAAGATAATATTAGTCCATGGTGGTTACAACCACCTATTAATCCAATGGGTGCCTCAAAAACCTCTTTGACATTCGTGAAAACAAATTTTACTCATCTAGTAACTGCCACTGGTGCTTAAGTGCGGGGTCTCGGTGCTTAGGCGTGACCTTCTCTATTTAGCTGGTGCTTGGACGCCAAAACTCTTTTTCACATTTTTCACCTTTTTGCTCCAAATTTCATCCTTTTTCACTCCTTTAAGCATTTTTTTCCATTTTTACTTGTATCTGTAAGAAAAAAATGAAAAATACCTTCCATTAAAAAATAGGTAAAAAAATATGTCTAAAAACACTATATATTTTAGGTGTATCAAAATCCCCCAAATTTAAAATGTTACTTGTCCTCAAGTGACACTTCAATCTTTAAAAATCAAATATGTACGATTTGTATATGAGGTTTCTTTAGGAGTTACTAAAATTTAGATTTAGAAATATAGTAGTCCAATTTAGAAAAAATAATTAGTAAATCAGACCAACTTAAAGTTTGGAAATTTTTAATGCTAAGAATTATGAAAATATGAGTTCCTATCTAATTTATAAATATTGTAAGTTCTCTGAATTTAGAATTTAGTTCTTTTATTTTCTTTAATTAAAAATTTTTATTAAAAATAATTTTACTTACTATACTATATTTATAAGCTTAAGATTTTAACAAATCTTATACTTTAAAAGATCAAATGTAGAACAAATTTTTGATTAGGCACTAATCCTCAAGCTTCTCCTCCCTTATATTTATTTTTTTTCTTTTCTTTTCTTTTTCTTTTTCGTTTCTTTTTCTTTTTCTTTTTCAGGCAAGGATTACTATATCTGGATAGACCTTTAATGATTTTGAATTCCACTTCTCCTTTCCTAAAGTAAAGCATTGATATAAAACTTTTACTTATAAATATAATAATAGTTTTAAAAATCATTTTAATAAAAGAAATTGAAGTATTAAAAATAAAAGTCTAAATTATCTAAATTTTTGAAAAATACAATTTTCTTACTAAAGATAGTCGCTTATAATAATCATTTTCAACACTAAAAATATTTAACTAAAAGTTTTTCTTCATTATTTAAAATTTTAACTAAATTTTCTTAAAAATATTTAACTTAAAGATTTTCTTCATTATTTAAAATTTTAACTAAATTTTCTTACTCATTTCTAAAATCAAATTTTACTTTTCTAATATAACTTCATATACATAATCAATAAATAAAATTCCAGTTTTAAAAATGTTTTTAATCCCCCAAAACTTTAATTTTTATCAGATTAAACAGTTTAACATCATATATATATAAGCAGGAATTTTATCATCCTAATTATACAAGCATAAAACTAAAGACAAGAGTAAAATTAATTTTTGATCAAATTTTATAACATTTTATTTTAATTTAACATGTGGAGATTCAAAGAGACTTCTAAACAATGAAAATGAAAGCAAACAACATACTAACATGATAAATAAAAAATACAGGGCAGCAGTTTCTAAATTTCATGTTTAAGATCTAAGCTAGCAAGATTTTCTACTTTATAAGAGATATGAAAATAAGTTAAGTTCTAAACTAACTAAATCACAATACTAAACACAAAGCAACAGCTACTACCCTAAAATTTAAAAATAAAATATTAACTACCACAAAAGTCATAATAATAATAAAACATAAAAGTCCAAAACACATCATAGTCCAAAACAACACACAGAAGCAAATGTAGCAAGCTCAGACAACATAGTTCACATCATATTATAATCATAAAATGAATCTCTCAGCTCTACTCTTCATCCTTAGAATCACCTCTGTACCATTTTTCTATAGGTTCTTAATCAGGATATTTAGGATATGGAGGAAATTGTACTTATGGGTCACCTCTCATCAGGCTCTCCAAAGATGAGTGGAATTTCTCTTCATAATCACTCTTACTTCTATTATAACTATTTGTATGATCTGCAAAACACTTTAAATTTTGTACCTTATCAGCGGTAAAATTGATATTGTCCATCATCTTCTGCAATAACTCATCCCAAGTCTTTGTATTACCTCTAGATGTACAAGCACGAGAAGTAGATGGTCTTGATGAAGATGCAACAGAGGCAGATGCAGCAGAAGTCTCTAATACATAACTTCTAAAAAATCCTCCTGCCCAGCCAAAAATTGAATGCTCAGAATAAGTCTTCACATTCACCTTCATAATGGGCTTTAGAGGTAACAAAACTTCCTCCCAAGTATCATACTTCACTCCAGTCTGCTCGCATATTGAAAATATCAAGGAAGCAAATCCCATACTTGCAGTAGTAGCAGCACAACTGAACTAATGATAGCTTGATAGATCAAAGCCCCTATGTTTATGGGCTTTCCCTCCTGAATACAATAGTTCAATGTTGCTCTTTCTCTGGTCACTTCACAGAGATGATTGGTTGGAAGCAGAAGAGCAGAAATGAAATTGTGCAGGCCTTTGAAGGTGCACGTAACTTTGAAGTTGGAAAATTTACTCTCCAATCATTGGTTAATAGTCAAATATGAAACAATATCGTCTAACTCTGCTTCACTAGGACTATAATTTGCATAAAAATATAAAGTCTCTAGCGGTAAATGATAAAAAAAGTTGATTACCTCTGGAGTAAATGGTACCAACTTCCCTCTATCCATAACTCGATCGCATTCAGCCTCTGGGAGATTTGCATTAAATTCCCACACAACAAAAATCACTACGATGGTAGAGAAACAACAGCTACTCCCATTGTTGGCGGACTATCAGATCTTCTACTTCTCCACCTGGACTTCTGAAACATCGCTCCTGAATCAATTTTTGTGACTGCAGAGCTTCACTATATCGATCTTGAGCTTTTGAACAAACAAACTTGCTCGAATTCAATGGGCTCTTTCCTTTACTCCTTTTCATTCTTGGTGTCATTCTACAAATTTGATAAATTCCAAAAATAACTTTAAAATGAAGTTTAAATCACTAAACTAAACTTCCAAAAGCACAAACTAAACTTCCCAAGCAATCTCCATATATTTTTCTTCACTTTTCACAATGAAAATTAAATTTTTGAAATCTTCCAAATGTGCTCAAAATATATGGTGAAAATCCATAAAGCTCTTACCTTAAGGAACTTGGATCTAGCAAATCTCACTCGATTACACCAAGAAATCTTCAAATTCCACTTGCCCTAGCACTTAAAATCACGATTTTGAGTTGGGGAAGACGATATGAGGTGTTAAAAAATGGTATTTTCAGGCTTAAAATTCACTTTTAACCATTCGCGAACTGATTTTTCTGAACCAGCAATTAAGCGCGGGTAAGTGGCGCTTAGGCGCCCTCCTCTCGAGTTGGCGCTTAAGCGCGAGATGTGGTGCTTAGACGCCAGTGCACAATTTTTGAAGCTTTTAATTTTGAAGTAAACTACACTAATCCTAAGTAAACCACCCCTAAATGGTCTCATAGCACTTAAATGACTATTTTTACTTCCTATAACTCTCCTCTATCTCAAAATTCTATTTAATAACTATTTTAATTTGAGGCTAAAAATAACACAAATTTTCACAAAAACAAACTTATATTAATTCACAAATGAGTATAAATACATTTAAACACTTATTTCTCTCTCCAAATAGTATTGGATGAGAAAATTTTCCTAAGTACAAAACACTTAACACACATTTACAATTAAACACATAAGTGACACAAACACTAAACACAAGACACAAACACTAACACACTTAAAATCATGACTCCAAACACTCAATTCCTAACACTTAACTTAATGCCACTCTTAATTAGAAGGAATAAATTCTTATCTTTCAATAGTATCTCCAGGAATATATAGTTTATAAAATGGACGGTGGTGAAGAGCTCTAATGTTATCATCTTCGATCCACTTCTACTTAAGGAACATTGCCTTATCTGCTTCCTCTATATAACTAGTATGGTTGAATTGAATCTTATGTTGCCACCCAATATATTCTAGATGAGCATGCAATTCAAGCACCTTAGTCTCTAATATAGATATAATATTCTCCATCTTGTTTATCTTCTCTGATATCCCTTAAATACTAAAGGCTAAGAAACTGTTATACATCTCCTGTGCACTTTGACTAATGAACCTATTTTTCATTGCTTCTTCCTTCTTCTTCAAATCCATCTACTATGAATACATTGTCTCTAAATCTCTCTTTCTTAGACTTTTAGGGCTAAAAATAATCCGAGGTGAAATTCCTTCACAAACCCCTTCTATTTATAGGCTTAATTCCCCTTCATAAGTTCTAGGCACGAATAGAAACTGCCAAGACAGGTTTATTCCAACTAAATTTCAGTTACACCTTCTAGAAATTAAAATTTACATATGTGATTAAACTGCCGCGCTTAAGCGTCGGATCTGACGCTTGAGCACCAGTGCACATTTTTGCACCAATCAACTTAATGTCTAAATTCTCATTCTAACATGTCTAAGTCACTAAATAAAGTCTAAAAATCATTACTAGCACATAATAAATTCAAAAACACCACTCCAAATTTCTTAATCAGACACAAAACAACAATCAAAGCAAAAACACACCAATAACTATGGGTTGCCTCCCACAAAGCCCTTGGTTTTATGTCGTCAGCCCGACGTAACTAGTGCTCATTCTGGTTGACCCAACATCAATCCATCATTATATTTTGGTTGATCCCCTATATATTAAGGTTTTAGTATTTTTCCATTCACTTAAAAATTTTTCCCAGAATTAGGATCTTTAATATCCACAGCTCCATAAGAATAAAATTTTATCACAACAAATGGGCCCATCCATCTGGACTTAAGTTTTCCTGGAAATAATCTAACCTTCCATTATATAGCAAAACTTGTTGCCCTCGCTGAAAATTCTTAGTAAGAATCCTCTGATCATGTCACATCTTCATCGTTCCGCATTATATAGCAAAACTTGTTGCCCTGGCTGAAAATTTTTAGTAAGAATCCTTTAATCATGCCACATTTTTATCTTTTCTTTGTAAATCTTAGCACTTTCACCTTATCTCTTCAAGCTCATTTAATTGTAACAATCTTTTCTCACCAACATCTTTTAAATTATTACTAAAATCTTTAATAGCCCAATATGCTTTATGCTCAAGTTCAACTCGTAAGTGATAAACTATCCCAAATTTAAGCTTATATGGGGACATTCCTATAGAAGTTTTATATGTAGTCCTATAAGCCCATTTCTAATATTTGATGACCTAATACAATTCCTCATGCTACCATAAATTGGCATTTTTCCATGTTAAGGACTAAATTTGTTTCTTCACAGTGCTTAAGAACTTTAGATAAATCTTCTAAACACGACGCAAATGAAGTTCCAAACACTGTTAAGTCATTCATAAAGACTTCAATCCCTTTTTCTATTAAATAAAAAAAGATTGCCATCAGACATCTTTAAAATGTAGCAGGGGCAATACATAAACCAAAGGGTATTCTTCTAAAAGCAAAAGTGCCATAAGGACTGGTAAAGGTTGTTTTCTATTGATCCTCAGGAGATATTTGAATTTGGTGATAACTGGTATATCCATTCTTTATGCCCAACTAGTCTATCCAGCATTTGATCTAGAAAGGGTAGTGGAAAATGATCTTTCCAAGTGGCAAGATTTAATTTTCTATAATCAATGCATATTCACCACCCTGTAACTTGTGTAATAGGTTTTTAACTCATTATGCTCATTCACAGTTACAGTTACTCCTTCTTTCTTAGGAACATAGTGAAATGGACTAACCCATGCACTATCTAAAATAGGGTAGATAATTCTAGCATCTAACCACTTTAAAATTTATTTCTTAACAACCTCTTTCATAGCATGATTTAATCTCCTTTATGGATCAGCCTTGGGCTTGTAGTTTTCTTCCAGATTAATTCTATGCATACAAATTGAAGGACTGATTCCTTTAATATCAGAAGTTCTTCATCCAAAGGCTTTCTTAAAATTTTTCAGAATTTTCGTCAGCTTTTCTTCTTCTTCCTTTTTTAACTTTGAGGAAATTTTAACAGGTAAAGTAGAAGAACTCCTAAAAAGGCATATTTCAAATGTTCAGGAAGTAATTTTAACTCAAGTTATGGAGGTTTTTCAATAGATGAACAAAATGATTTATCTTTATCTATCTGTCTAAAATTTCAAAACTTTCTTGAACATAATTTGAATCTTCCTTAAAAAGGTTTACACATTGATCTAATTCCTCTTCTTGCTCGTGTTCCAAATCTTTATCTTTAAGTAACAATTTGATCATTGACACACATTGTTAATTATCATTTCTCCACATCTATCTTGCTCTTTCTATGGCTAGTAAGGGCTCCCCAAATGATAGGTATCTCTTTATCTTACTCAATATCTAGCACAATGAAAATCAATAGGAAAGATAAATTGATCCACTTTTACTAGGACATCTTCTATAACTCCTTTAGGATAGGTTATTGAATGATCTGCTTACTGTAAAGTTATAGTAGTAGGGGTTATTTATCCTAATCCCAATCATTTAAATTTTGATAATGACATAAGGTTAATGCTTGCACTAAATGACATAAAGCTTTCCCATAAAATATGTCTCCTATTGCACATGGAACTGTAAAGCTACCAGGATCTTTAAGCTTTTGAGGAAGTTTCTTCTGAATTATAGCACTGCACTCCTCACAAAGTGCAATAGTCTCATTATCCTCAAACTTCATTTTTCTATTGAGAATATCCTTCGTAAACTTTACATAGCTTGACATTTGTTCTAAGGATTCAGCAAATGGAATATTGATTGTAAGCTTCTTAAATATTTCTAAAAAATTTGAAAATTGCTTATCCAACTTTTGTCGAAGTCTCAGAGGAAATGGAGGTGGTGTTTTTTCTAAATCAATTTTCAGAGGAGAAATAGGTCTTTCAAAATCTTAACTGTTGTCGCTCTAATGAACTTTAACAAGCCCCATAACATTTAAAGAACTACAACCATATGGACATCTTATTTGACATCATAACTTGACACACTAAAAAACTTAAACTAGCCATGACGAGGAGCTTGGAGCTAGCATGGTGGGCAGCACGACCATCTTCAACAGCAAAATCTATCTTCCCAGTTAAACCATTTTCTTTCTTAGAATTAAACAACCAAAGTCATTGGACTTCAAGGTTGTTTGCTTATGCAACATAAATCCTCACCTTATCTTTAGACTTTCATACAGATCTGCTATACAATCTAAGACCTAACTCCTCTTAGGATTTTGATGTTGTCATCTATCAGGACTTAGATCTTCATATCTTCTTGGCTATTTGTGTGATCGTTTCACACGAATGTAAGCCATAACAAATAAAATTGGCAGGATGAAACACCTAAATATTTCTCTTCAAAACTAAAGTCAAACAAAAGGATAGATAGGGAACTCATCGATGTCCTCCTTTATATCTATGATATCCCATAGTTCTTCCTCCTTTCGATTAAAAGAAAAAAATGTATCAAATTAGAGCCATTCTCATTCCACACCTCTTTGTCTGATTTCATTGAAAAGTCCTATCCTTTGACCTCTTTGAAAATAATATTTTCAGATTTTTATCGAGAGATTTCTTATGTGACTTTGGTCATTTAAGATGTATTTAACTATAAGGGCTTTCCCTTATAGGAAACCTGTCTGAACCTAACTTATTATAAACCCTATTTAATTCTTCATACTAAATAGGGGAAATTATCTGCAAATAAAATTGTTTCGCAGACCAAACAGATGCCATATTTTTTTAAAGAGATATCCAAAGTTTAAAAGGGTTTCACAACTCGTTTAAGCCAAGTAAATTCAAAAGAAATAGTAGAACCGGAATGAGGGAACCCTGAGATCCTAACCAGTGTCAGTCTAATCAACTTTAACCCCCCACCCTTTTCCCCCTAAATTTTGAACTAAACTTGCCATTTAAACCTTTGAACCCTAGACTTTAGGACTCCTACTTTATCATGGAGCTTGGAGCTAATTCTATGGGCAGCAATCTACAAGAACAAGTGGATCTAAAATAGTAAATTCTTATAGAATTAAATAACAATCCATAAGAATTTGAGGTTGTCTGCCTAGTGCGACATAAATCCTTAACTCATCTTTAGGCCTTTGCATGATGCATGATCATGTTGTGCAATCTAAGCCCTAACTCATTTTAGATATTTGAGGTTGTCGTTTGTTACGACATAAACCTTCCAATCTTCCAAGTTATTTGTATGACTGTGTGATGCAAATGTAAGCCCTAACTAACTAAAATGGCAGGATCAAACACTTAATAATTTTCTTATTAAAATTGAAGCCAAACCATATGATAGCTTGGGAAGTCATTGAGGTTCTCCTCAGGATCTATGACATACCAAGTTCTTCTCCCTTTGAATTTTATAATAAAAGTTTCAAATTTGAGCATCTCCCATTTAACACTTTCTGGTCCGATAATTGAAAATTCCTAGCTTTTAAAACTCTTGAAGAAAATATTTTCTAATCTAAATTGAGAGTTTTCTTAAGTTACCTCGGTCATTTAAAATGTAATTAACTATTGGGGTTTGCCTCTCTTAGGAGCTTTAAGAACCTAGGTGAAGTAAACCCTACCTAATTTTTTATATTAGATAGGGGAATTTTTCAGTCAACATAAAAAATTATTTCTCGCAGACTAAAATGGATGTCATAAATTATTTAGTTTATTTAAATGAGCACCAACAACAAGTAGTGCATCTATCCTTCGAGTTAGATATATTACTTGCGGTGTTGTGCTCGATCATTTAAACAATTGCATATATGAGATTGTTTTGGTCTTGTATTTTCAAAAATTAAAATATTACATCTCCCAAATTATACATATTCATAAATTAAATTAAACATCTTTTAATGTCGACCGTGAGGATTTCCATTTCAGTGACCGACAATTTTCTAGGGACTCTGCTAGGGATTAGCTCTACTCTCCATTATGATCAGAAAATCTTATCTTCATACATCAGTAATGTGTCTATGTCCCTCATGAACTAGATTACCCTTCTTCCATTAACATGCTTTGCTCATTTCTTTCTTGGTCAAGTATGGTCAATTCTCTTGGATTCCAGAACTGTCTGGTTAATCATATTTAAACAAAGAGGTTCAGGAGACATTTAAGACTTTAACATTTTGTGTGGAATTGGTGTGTAGGTGGACTAGTTCCACCCGGTCGATGTGTGTTGTGAAGTTGGTCCTGCACTGGGACCAAAACTTCATCGTTTCTTTGAATCTTTCAAGATTGGCTTGCTATTCTACAAATAAAGCCAAGTTGTTGCGTCTCTCCACCCCTTGTTTACTTTTTTAATTGAAACTCTTTAATGCTAAAATCACAAATAAATAATATATTCAAAAATTAAAATAAGAAAGGACGTGCTCAGTCCACAAAATGACCTTTGTCAATTTTTAGTGTTCGTACTAGAATTACAAAGTGATGGCAGATACTAACCCTCAAAACCTTTGTCTTTAAAGCTGCTACATTGGCATTCCCAACTCTCACTTTCTCCTGCAATTTGCTGACCAACCACGATGCCTGCAACATCACCCCCACTATCAGGTTTGGTGTCGAATTTGATCAACTTGTGGTTGTACTTGGAGAGGAAAGAGAGAAGCCCACTCCTATCCATGGAGTCCTTACAATATTTTAAAGGTTGGCTGCTAAGGAAGGGCATTCAGTTGTTGAGTTACTCAAGAGGTAGGATGTGCAGTATCACCCCAGAAGAAGAAGGAGATTTTCAAAGATGTCATATTTTCCCTTCAGTCCATGAAATTAGTTGAGGTTCCACCAGCTCTTGTTTCTATCAGATTCCACCTGGGAAGCTAAGCCAATACCATTGCAGCTACCGCTGTTGTTGCTCTAGGGGATGTAGGACGTCGACCAGTCAAGTCAAGTCTGAGAATTATAATACTACATGTCATTGTTCATAAAGATGTTCTGATTAAAGATAAGGGGAAGAAGACACCAAAAGATGTGTTTGGATACTCTATCTCAAGGCATCACTGTTAAAGAAGAAGGTATGGATACCCAAGGTTGCTGCACTATAACCTTTTGATGAGCTGCTAGGTGAGTTTGTGGAATGAAGCAATGGTCTAAAGTATTGAATGTTGTTGCAACTATTGCTACTTAGTCCTATGTACAAAGGAAGGAAGCTTAGTAGAGTCCTCTAAATCTTAAGATAATTCATGAAAGGATTACTGAAGAAAAAGTTGAAAAGCTTAGAGCTGAGATTTCTAAGTTGGACAGAGAAGATGTGGTGACGGTTGATGATGAATATTTTGACTTTAATGATTATCTCGATGAGGATTTAATGGATAATAAGGTAATTGAGACTAGAGCCATTTCATCATGGTGTGATGCCCAACCACTTGTAAAAGTGAACGTCGCAGAAGACTTATGCATGGCTATTTTGTTATGGGAAAAGCAGATCATCCAAATGGAAAAAAGAATTAAAGAGATGGCCGCCACCATAGCCTCCATGGCTACAATGCATGGACAATCCCATTCACAATAGTTAGCTTCTCCAGAGGACAACTAGCTAGATATTGTTCACATTACAAACAAAATGTAAGAAGTTCCCTTCGCTAACATAAACAATCAACAAACGAAAGATTCCCCACAATGCATAATACCAAAAAAGGATATAAAGAGTGCATAAGTTTCAAAGGGTAGACCTTACCAGAGGAGTTCAATGTCGTACCCTACCCAAGGATTTTGTGTAACCAAATTTCAAGACTTTTGAAGGGACCAAAAATCCCAGATAGCGTATAGCACATTTTCGAGCCAGTTGTGGCAATCCCAGACGTAATGAAGCCTTACTTTTCTATCAGTTTGTCAGTGGCTTGTTGGGGGTTTCTTTTGATTGTATGTTGAGCTAACCAACGGATTAGTGAAAATATTTGCTGAGTTGGAGCAATTAATTGTAAAAAGATTTACTAAAGCACAAAACCACGTTAAGATAGGAGATCTCGTGGTTGAGCATCAGAAGCTCAATGAGACCCTGGAGGATTACATCTTGAGGTGGATAAATTTAAGCATAAAATGCAAACCTCAGCAACAAGAACAACATAAATGTGAGACTATAATCAAGAACTTACGTGGGCTAGTGGGTTTCAAGCTTAAGGGGCTGACAATGAAGTCATTTGAAAAGTTACTCAGCAAGGCTACCAGCTTGCAGGAGGAAGTCAAGCATATGGAGTCCAAAGAAAAGACACAGAAGTCCAAAATAGCCAAGATATTTGAGAAGATTTCCAGGACAGTGATGACAGTTGATAAAGGAAAACAACCCATAAAAGATCTCAATTGAGTAGTCCCATCAGGGTCACTAGTATTCACAACATAGTGAGCCTCAGCATCAGTCTACTCAGCAGTATGGTTAGTCCAACCAACATCAATAGAGGACTTACATGACAGATAGCAAATCAGGTCTGAAAAATCATAGAGCAGATGAAGAGAACACATTCCTTCAGGGATGAAGCCATGCCGAAGGTGTTCAGTAGTCTAATGAAGAGGTCCAAGTTTATACTGCCCAAGCTAGAGAAACCAGAAGAGGTTGATGAAAAGGACAATACCAACCACTATCTATATCACAGGCTTCTTGGAAATACCATAGATAGCTATTTTAGTTTTAAAGATCAGCTTGAGAACAATCATAAAGAAAGAAATATAACAATCCAAAAGAATATTTAAAAGAACCTGAAAGAGGTTTTGTAAATATGATTTCAGTCAAGCCGATTACCAAAATAGAGCCATAATTAGAGGAAGGTGGATGGAGAAAAGTTTGTAGTAGATCATTCAAGAAAATACTTGATCAGATTCAGATTGCTTCAGCATAAGACGTCACTCAGAGTTTATAGCATGTTAGGCCTAAATTGGGTAGTTCGCTAGAGAAACTATCGCAGCTGGAGAAGATGAATGACACAATTGCGAAGACCGATAGTGTGAAGAGTAAGATTGAGGCTTCCTCAATTAGATTGGTTATCTCAATTTTAGGGGAGAAAATCATCAAGCCCTTGGTCATGTATGATTATGTATTTTCCCCTTCGGGGTCTGTTGAATATAATGATTACAATTTTGGCTACATTTTAATTGTCTCTAGTGTTAACGTAACTGAGCATAATTAATCTAACCCTGAAATGATCATCAAATTGTACTTAATTCTGATGAACCCGTTAATGAGAACAAAGAAGATTTTGATGACACAAATTACCATAGTTTGAGGAGTGAGTAGCCAGTCCTTGAGTGTCAAGGAGCACCTCTCGACCATCAACTTAGATTTCTCCAATGTAAATGAAGCACCAGAAGATTTGCCTACATTATCGTAAGATGAAGAAGAAGAGTATGTGAAGTAAATCTGAGTGGAAAGGTCTTAACCCAAAGAACAGCTTCAAAAGATAAAGGAAAGCAAATAGTTACCCACGAAGAGCCGCCTCCACTAATAGAAGAAATACCAATTCCAAGTAAAATTGGAGGTACATTTAAAGTGGATTATATCCTACTAGCTCATCTTAAAAGGTTACTAGCCAAACTAAGCATCTACGATGCTCTGATCCTATCAAAGGAGATAAAAGAACCTCTGATTACAGCCTTGCTTGATCCAAAAATTTGTTTAGCTCAGGTTGTTAGCACATCCTTGGATGAAGTTTGTTAGTTAAAGGAACAAGCTGGGGTGACCTTTACTGTTGAGGACTTACTGCTTGGTACTAATGATCATAACCGATCGCTCTACATTTCGGTTAACTTCGACAGATTCATATGTTCTATAGGTTTGGTAGAACCAGAGCATCACTCAACTAAATGAGTTCACGAACAGTAGCCTACTTGATTGATGATCAGGGCCTCACTACCGATATAATGATACTAAAATGATTTAATCAGAAAGGAGAAAGAGCTCTTGGATCGATCACACTCCTAATGAAGGTTGGCGAGCTAGTAACATATGCAAAGTTCCATATCATCAATACATACACCTCTTTTAATGCTTTGCTTGGTCGGTCGTGGCTGTACAAGCATACATTGGTTTCATCATAACTACACCAGTGTATCAAGCATTTCAAACAATGACAAGAACATTGCATCAAGGGAGAATTGCAATCATTTTTAGTTTATGAAGTAGGCATCCATGAAGACGCCGCCTATTATGCCCCTCTAAATAGAACCCTCTTTTTCCTTGAAGTCATGCATAATGAGATGGAAGATTCAAAAGGATTACAAGAGCAAGGTTATTTAGCTGAGCACACACCATCCTCACAGTGAAAGAAGCCGATTCCCCACAAAAGCCCCCTCTAAAATAGCCTCTAACATAGCTCTAGACCAACACCTGAAATCCACTTTGATCGAATTCATACCTAGACAATTCACCAAGGCTTGAGACTTCATCTTCAGATTTGTTGGAACCAATTAAAGCTACCACAACCATCTGATTGAGGCCTCCCATCACAGACAAAGCTATTGAACTCTAACAAAGCTTCTTTTGATTCTCCATACTTATCTACCATATTTCATATTGTATAAGCCATATAGATATGCTCATCTTGAGTAGATGAAGGTTTAGGAACAAGCCCCATGTAATTTAGTTGAGTCTAGACAAAGAACTTAAGGTTTTAGTATGAATAGCTCATGGATTAGGTCACTTGGGGACGATAACGGAGAGCCGTCCGATCGTGCGTGTATCAAATGGACGGAGCATATCAAGTCAGACAGGCTCTTGGTACATAAATCGATGTCCGTGTGGCAGCTGAGGGGGATGGTAGCGTCAAATGGCGGAGCGCAGCGTGTTCTTTCGTAGTCACAAAGGGAATGTCCTCTGATTTTTTCAAGGTCAGAGAGCATCTCTACGCTTCTAGGCCTAATTTTCAAGCTATGGTCACCATTTTGGCTTATTTTAATTATATAAATCAAACATCACTTGGAAAATTATGGTAATAATTTTAGTAGGTTTCCTGTGGTCAGAGAAGTCTAGGAAAAATGTTATGATATTTTGAGTTATCTTGTGAATTTCTATATTTAATTAAATGCAATTATTTTTTGTTAATTCATGTAAACTACATGCTTATAAAAAATTGGCAAATCAATCCCACATTTTTCATAAAAATCATGTCTATGGACTGTAAAAATTTGAAAATTATTTGACTAAGTTCAAGAACTAAAGTTGATCTTCAAAATGATCTTGTATTTTTGTACAAAAATAATTATAATAAGTTAAATTCACCTAGGAAAATTTTAAATGTGGTTTTCTGAGTTCCTTGTGATCTTAGAAAAAATAAAAGTTATTTTTGGTAAAGTAGTTGATTTTTAGCTTCATTTTGGATTTAAAACAATTAAAGTACTTAAAAAACCTAAAAATACCAAAATATTTCAAAATGTTCCCAGTTGTTCTCTGATCACTTGGGACTCATTAAAATATTTTTCCTGATTTTCCATAAATTAAAAATAATTTTTTAAAGGATTAAAAGTGAATTTTCCTTATTCTCCCATTAAAATAATTATAATAAACTAATTTAAAAAGTCATGAAATTTTGTCTAAGTATTTCTCTGACCTAAGGAAACCTCTAATAACTTTCTCATGAATAAAAACTTTATTTTGGAAAATTAAATACATTAATTTCTAAAATTCCTATTTTCTAAATTTAAATAAATAAGTAAATTAAATTTTGAGAGGTCCATATATTCTCCTGTAAACATTGTAATTACCCCATGATTGTGACACTCTAAACCCTCAAAGTCATTTGAGTTCTGTTTAAAGAGTTATGAGGTGAAGTGCTTCAAGGGCAAAGTGGTAATTTCAGAGTTTGGTGCCTTAATCAAAATTTAGTATTAACCAAGGAAAAATTGGTGATTTTGATCTTAATAAACATGATTTGATGATTAAAATACAATGAGGTTAAAAGGTAGAAACTCATTCACCACCCTTGAAAAACATCAACAAAATCATAATCTTCCTAGTCCTCATGACTTGGAAATCAATTAAAGATCAAATGATTCTTAAGTAAATGGTCTTAAGCTAGAAAAAACGATAATTTACTTCTCTTAGGCCCAAAGTTGAGGATGATTTGACTATTTGATAAGAATGCATATCACTTGAGTAAAAAATCTTGATAATTAGCACTTCACCTATCATGATTGTTAAAGGCTTAGTAGTGACCTAGGCTTAATGTCTAAACTCAATTGATCGGATTTAAAGATAACATAATTGGTGGTTAACATCAATAAATTATACATGCCCAACCTTAATTTTGGGCACCATAATCATAAATAACCTAAACTTGCCTTAGGGGTACTCATTCACATAAGTTTTAAATGAAACATCAATTGACTAATCAAGTATCCTATCCTTGAGATAACTAAATTGTTAAGTTTCACTGAGCAATGGGGTAGTCACACTCTAGCCTTGGATGATTAACAAAACAATAAGATAAGTCCAAAATGAACTCAAAATATTTCTAAAGATCTTAAAAGTGATGAGAGGTCATGCCTCTAGCATTTAGAAATCTATTAGACATTTTGAATGGCAAATTTGAATTATCATATTTTGTTTTAAAATAATCTGTTAGGATCTTTTGAGATTCAACAGAGTCATAGCTTGGGGTTTTGAAAGTTAAACCTTTGTCTACTCCTGCAACTTAAATTCCTTGCAACATTATATACAAGTTATGCAAGTACTGACCTTTCATGTGGTGGAGCGAGAAGACTCGTCATGTACACACTTACAGTTTACAACACCATCTTTTCTGGTACTTTCCACGCTATACTTTTATGCTTATAAAACTTGCATGTTAAACAATGATTTTACCCTGCATGAAAACCAAAACTATTGTGATAGCCATCAAACCGCAACCAAAACAAAAACTAAAATTAACCAAGATAAAATCCACCACCACAACATTTAAAATATAAGACAACTCATAATTTAATCACAACCATCATAAAACAACAATTGCAACTAAATTAAGACGTCTCTATCGGATGATCAGGAATCGCTCGGAGGAGGTAACCTATGGTTGCTAACGAGACTTACCACATTCTAAATGAAAGTATGGAACTCATTAAATTAAGTTTAGTAAATGCATTTAGACTAAGAGAATCCATAAGAAAATAGTGGTAACAAAACGAGGGAACCTTAAGATCATAACAGATGTCGCTCTAATCAACTTTAATATGCTTCATAATATTTAAAAACAATAACCATAGGGACATCTAATTTGACATTATAATCTGACATAGTGGAAAACTTAAACTCATCACGACGAGGAGCTTGGAGCTAGCATTGTGGACTACATGGCCATATTCAATAGTAAGAGGATCTACAACAGCATAACTTTCCTTATAATTAAACAACAATCCATAGGATTTCGAGTTTGTATGCCTATGCAACATAAATCCACAACTCATCTTTAGGCCTTTGTGTAGCCATGCTTTACAATCTAAGCCCTAACTTGTCTTAGGATTTGGAGGTTGTCGTTTGTCACGACCTAAATCCTTACATCTTTCAGGTGATCGTTTCACTCATATGTAAGCCCTGACTAATAAAATTGACAGGATGAAATATTCATATAATCCTCTCTAAACTGAAGCCAAACCATATGATAGCTTGGGAAGTCATCGAGGTTCCCCTCCGAATTTATGACATCCCCTAGTTCTTCCTCCCTTTGATTCCAAAAACAAAATGTTCCAAATTTGAGACATTTCCTTTTCACACCTCTTTGTCTGATCTCGTTGAAAAGTCCTATCCTTTAACCTCTTTGAAGATAATATTCCTTGATCTTTATCAAGAGTTTTCTTAGGTGACTTTGGTTATCTAAGATGTAATTAATTATACAGGATTGCCCTTATAGGAAGCTTTTTTGAACCTAGCTTAATATAAACCCTATTTAATTCTTTGTATTAAATAGGGGAACTTTTTGGCATATAAAATGGTTTCGCAGACCAAACAAATGTCATATATTTCTTAGTTTTTTTTATCGAGCCTCATCCTCAAGTCTTGTGTTTATCTTTCGGGATAGATACATGGTTTGAGGTATAGTGCTCTTTTATTTAAACTATGGAAAATATGTTTCTAAACTTATGTATATATGTAAATTAAATGTCATTTCAAAGCAGGAGATGGGATTTTGATTCCAGTGACCAACAGCTTCTACTGGGTAACCCTTTAATAAAAAATTGTACTGACATACGTCAACCATTATTTGACTCAAATAAACCTTTTTAAGTATAACTAAAAATCAAACAAACACCAAATTTTCATAAACAATACAAAACTCATATTTATATATGAAATCCGCGTTATTAATAACTATCATTTTTCAAGCCAACACATAACAAATTCAGTGATCTAAAGCAAACCAATGTCTTAACACTGAAATCTAAACATGAAACTTCAAAGAAATAAACATAGATAATGCAACAATAAAGAGTAAAGGTAATCTAGCATAACAAACTAAATCAAATAATACTAGACATAATGTTCCATGCTTAACTCAAATTTAAACATCTTCTTCACTCTCATCCTCCTGGATATTTCCCATAGACATGTAGTGCACATACAGATTATAGAAGTGCCTAAATGGAAATTCACAGTTAAGTTTTCCCACTTAATCCACACATGCTTCATGAACATATATACCGGACCATCTTCAATACACTCTGTATGTTCAAAAAGTTCATTGAGTCTCCAATCCATATGATCCAGTATTTCAGAAATATTCTCAATTTTATGCATAAGATTATGCAACTCTTTCTCTATCTTCTTAATTCTCTTTGAAAGTGCACTCGAGTTGTAATAGGGCTGAATTGGTGATGAATTCTTGTATCATTGATCTATTAGTACATTCACATCATTTTCATCTCCCATTTAAATGCAACTGCAGTAGACATAAGGATCCATCAGCTTCCAAGGTAGTGGTACTTTCTCCCAACTTTCATAAGGTTCTTGCAATTGACTGCAGAGTTAGAAAATAGTAGATGGATGTACCAATCTAGTTGTCGATCCATTCACGATCAAACTCAAAACTAATTTTACAATTATGGCTCCAATATCAATAGGTTTTTCAGTTTGAATACAGTGGTTCAGGATAGCACTCTCCTAGAGACCTTGTTATTTTTCATAGTAGGCAGTAATTTTTTGGAAATGAATAAATGTCATTCCTTTGAAGAAGGATTTAACAATGATTTAGAAAATCTCACATTTCCTTCATCTCGAGCTTCCCAATTAGAATCTTCATTTGTAAGGTAAAGATAGAGTTCATCTATGTTGTCTCTTGTAGAGGTAAAATTTGCATAGTGGCAGATAGACACGTTCTCGATCATAAACATTTTGTTGATTCTTAAAGGAGTGAACTGCACAAAACTGCTTTGCATGTAGATCATTCCTTGGTTGATCCCATGAAAATTTGCATAAAATTCTTTCACCACAGGGATGACTACAGCGACAGTAGTGTAGCAAAGTACTTCCCAATGCCTCTACGCAATAACTTCTTTGACTTGATTATTTGGCATGTTGAATCTTCGATTCACAAATTCCCCCTCTTTGATAAGCCTCTTCTTCATTATAACTCGATCATGCAACTTCTGTGTGTTGAAACGGGTGAACTTTCTTTGGTTGGAAATTCCAAATCTAGCGTAATTTCTAGAGTGGGAAACCATAAAAATTGAAAAGTGGGGACTCTTCCCATGTTTTCCCACCTAAAATATGTCTTAGAGTCGATTTTAAGAGTTATTTGAAGGTGTCCTTGCCAAAAAATGCCATTTGAAATGTTTTAAAACATTTTTGTCTCTGCGACGCATCATACGCCAGCTCTCTTGAATTTAGCTCATCATGCGCCAGTACCAAAATTTTGGTGGTTTCAATTTTGATCAAATAAATTCTTAGTCTTTTCACAACATTAGGCAAACAAAGATGTTCCCAAACATTTTTCTCAAATATATGGATTACATAAAGATATAAACATAAACATACATATAAGATTTTAAACAAAAACTTAAAATAAACAACGATACATATGGGTTGCCTCCCACAATGCGCTTGGTTTAATAACGTCAGCCCGACATTCCCAATCTCATTCTGGGTGATCCAACATGATAGTCTCTTTAGCATTTGGTCTTCGACCATCAAAATAAGGTTTCAATTTGTTCCCATTTACTTTAAATATTCATCCAATTTTAGGATTTTCAATATTGACTGCTCCATAGGGATAGACTTTTATAACTCTAAATGACCCGTTCCACTTAGACTTCAATTTTCCAGGAAATAACTTTAAACTTGTATTATATAATAAAACTTCATGTTGATATTCAAATTCTCTTTTTACTATCTTTTGATGATGACATTCTTTCATCTTTTTCTTATAAATCATCGCATTATCGTAAGATTCATTATTAATTTCTTCAAGCATTTAATTGCAATAATATTTTCTCCCCAACTTCTTCTAAATTGAAATTAAATTCTTTTATCACCCAATAAGCTCTATGTTTCAATTCAACTGGCAAGTTACAAGTCCTCCCAAAAATTTAACCTATATTGGACATTCCTATAGGTTCTTTATAAGTTGTCATGTATGCCCATAATGTAGTATCTAATCTAATAGACATATACATTTTATTAGGATTAATACTCTTCACCAGAATTCTTTTAATTTCATGATTAGATACTTCCGCTAAATCACTAGTCCTGGGATGACAAGCACTTGCAATTTTATGTATTATATTATATTTTTTCCACCAATCTTGCAACAGTTGCATTTCTAAAATAAGATCCTCAATCAGTAATGATTACTTTCGGCATTCTATATCTTGTGAAGATATTTTCAATTAAAAATTTTGAAACAGTCGGAGCATCACTTCTAGGTAAAGTGATTGCTTCTATTAATTTTGAAACATAATCCACCGTAAACAATATATATATATATATATATATATATATGTTGGTGAAAGAAGCATTATTCGGCTCCTTACATGTTGATAATAAAAGTGACTACAAAAAGGGAGGGTTCTCTAACTCAAAGAAGAAAACTCACATAGCACCTTCCAAGGGNATATATATATATATATATATATATATATATATATATATATATATATATATATATATATATATATACATCTTATTAAGTGAAGGAAAGTAATAAGTTTTAACTTTAGACGAGGATAGTAGAATTCAAAATTATTTAAGGACTTCTCTATATATAGTAATCCTCACATTAAAAAAAATGAGAAAAAAAAATAATGGATCAAAAAGATCCTGAAAAAATAAAAAGAAGAAGAAAAGAAGATGCAAGAAAAAAAAGAAAAAAAAAAGAGAAAAAAAGAAAGTGAGGAGAAGCTTGAGGAGATGTCCTAATCAAAAATTGGTTTCACTTGAGTCTTTCTAGACTGAAGAGCTTAGAACAATTCTAAGCTTGAGTTTTATACTTATATTAGTAAAAAATGTTTTTAAGAGAGTTCTTATGTCTAGAAAGTAAAGTTCATAGGATCCGAAGTTTGAAAAATCTGCATATATTTCCGAATTAGATAGGAAAAAAAAAATTTCAAGTTTGATGATAAATATTTGAGACCTTAGCTAGTCGGATTCACTAGAAGCTATTCTAATTTGAACTATTACAATTTTAGAACAAAATTTTATCCATTTAAAAGGATGAGCCATTAACTCTAATCTACATAAATTAGTTTTAAAATGTAGTATTACTTGAGGACAAGTAATCTTTTAATACGGGGGACTTTGATAAGCCTAAAAATATACTACTTTTCATGCTTTATTTTATAATAATATTGCACTTTAAATGTATGTTTTCTTGTGTTTTTGGTTGTAGGTACATCAGATTGAAGAATTTTGAGTGACTGGAGCAAAAAGAAAAAATGGACCAAATCGAGGCACACCGGCGCCAAGGGGGCCAAAACCGGGCACTTATGTGCCTGTGCCCGGCACGTGAGTGCCCAAATATGGTGCTTAGGTGACACTAGATAGAGAGGGGGGCACTTAAGCACCCAAAAAAAGGCGCTTAGGCGCCCAAGACGGTTTTCAACATATCTACTGGAATATACATTGGATTTGGATGATTTTTGAAGCGTTGCTTAGTGAATCTCTTGGTGAATTCATTGGAAATGAGAAAAGGGACTTTCTAGAAGAGTTTTGGGGCTGTTATATGGAATTATGAAGAGTCACTTAAGGTACCTTTTGGAAGATTCATTGAATCTGGACAGTTTTGAAGAGACACTTAAGCCTCTCTTGGGAAATTATAAACAAAGGCTTGGAAATGTTTTTAAAATTACTCTTGAACTTTTGAAGTAATTAGAAGAGGAGAGCAAGACTTGGAGAAGAAGAAGAAGGATTGGGCGTGAGCCCCAACTGGGGCGATAAAGTGAGAGAGAAAGATAGAGAGTGAGAGATTTCTTCTTTTCTTTTCACATTATTCTTGGAAAAGACTGTAAGGGGATTGCTTTTACAATACAAGGAGAGTTTGACTTACATCTGAGATGAGTATTTTCATTATATTTTCATTTGAATTTAGTACTTTATTTGTATGTTTTTAAAGTCTTATTCAATGAAAAGTTCTTGTTGTTTCTCCATGTGCAGTGAGTAGTTTTCTTTCCTCTTCCCTCTTATAATGAATTAGTATGCATGTGTAGGATATAGAATTGAGTAAAGTGAGAATTTATTGTGATGATTTTTCTTTATTCTTCATTTAATTTTAAACTTGATCAACTTACATGTCAAAATCTGTTGTGAGAACATGTAAGATCCGGGATGATATTGTCTCAATCAACTGTGGTAGAATCACATGAGATTATATGGATGAAAATGTAGTCCATATGGTTGGGTGCAAATAAATATGGAAATAATCTTTAATTGGTGTGGAATTAGAGGACTTTAGAGTGACAGGCTAGAGCCCCCTAATTTGGTCTATTGTTTTAAGTTTTGATGCGAGATGTTAGCCTCCAGGTGGTGGGATAAGAGGGAACTCTAGAGTGAGAGCTAATATCTTCCCTGCCTAACCCGTCTTCAACACTATTCAAACTTTAGATTAACTAATGCTCTTTATACCATCTCTAGTAATGGTAAAGAATATAATTGCTCTTATTTATCACAATCTCTCTCACTACTTGTTTTGCTTTTACACATGTCACTAATTTCATTGCATGAGGAAGGATACTTTTAATATATTGAACCTCAGTTTTTGATTTTCACCAAGTATTTTAGTAGTATTTTAGTTAGGAGTAGAAGTAGTATTCTAGTGATAAATGTAGGATATAATCAAAACCAAACCTTTATCGACCTTCAAAGCTAGGGCGTGTTATTCTAAACTAAAACTTCTCTTGAAAGCTGCTGTGATTAACCTCGATCTCCATCGAATTGATATTCAGGGTCTAATAAAAAAGCTTTATTTTACTTGATAATGATATGTGTAGTTAAGTAGAATCCCTAAAAATATAATTAAAATCTTACTTTACTTGAGGTCAAGCTTGGTATCAAGTTTTTGGTGTCATTACCAGGGATTAGATTTTTTAATTAGTGGTGTCAACTTCATAAATCCTTATATATAAAAAAAATATGGGGATTAGTACCTTTTTCACATAGGTAATCAACATGTTCTACCATTTACCGTCTAATACTCTATGTTTTTATTCAAACTATAGTCCTACTGAGACAAAACTGGACAATTTTATATCATTTTTTACTTTTGGAAGGGGACTCTGGAAAATTATAAATGAGAGGAGAGTCAACTTTTGCACTTCAAAGTTAAGTGCACCATCAAATGTGTAACACTACTTTATGTCAGCTCATCTGTTACCAACGAATCATCTTAGTAATTTTATAAGGGAGAGAGAAATGTTGAATTATTGTATTCAACAGTGCAAGTCTATCAACATTTGAGCTTTGATTTGTGAGACTATCATCAGTTCTGCTACTGCTGCTAGTACTGTAGGTTTGGGATATGCTTCCTTAATCTTTTCTTTGTGTGAGCAAGTTGGTGTTAGATATGATAATTGGTAAGAAGTGTTGCTTCCTCTAAAACCGATTACAAGTGTGAATGTGAAATCATATTCTAAACACTCTATTTTTGGATGGAGAGGAGGATTTTTGAGAAGTTATGGAATGTCGACGTCTGCTTCATCTACCTCTACTGCTTCTACATCTATATAATCTACTTCAAAACCATATACATCTGGAGGTCAACCTACTAAATCTCAAGATCAATTATTGCAGAAGATGATGGATAGTATTAATTTTACCATAGATAAGGTACAAAATTTAGAAATATTTCTAGATCATATTGATGGATATGTCAGAAGACATAGTGATTATGAGGAAAATTTTCACTCATCTTTGGAGAGCCTTATTAAGGGTAACCAAGAAGTGGGATTTCCTTCATATCCAAAGTATCCTAATGATGAGTCTGTAACATTTTGGGATAGTGGTGACACTAATGATGATGATGAGGAGGAGGATTAAATTATTTTTATCTTTGTATTATGTGATGTACTTTGTGGTGTACACTTGATGCATTTGAGTTTGTATACTTGTTGGACTATGTGATGTGTTAAACTTTTTTTAATTATTATAATAATGTTTGTGTTTTGTTAGTATTGTGTTCTAAATTCTAAGGTAGTAATTTTGTTGTTTAATGTGTTTTAGTTAATTAATAATGAACTTATTTCTTTGTCTTATGAAAGTTGAAAATCTACTTTAATTTCAAAAATTTGCTACCCTATATTCTCTTTTATCTTATCAGTGTGATTATTTTTATGTTGAGATTGTGAAGTCAAAGTTAGTGTTTTAGTTTGCTTTTATGTATGTATCCACTGCTTAGAAGTCTAATGATTCTCTATTTCGTAAAAAGTATGAAATTTGATCAAAAATTAATTTTGCTCTTGTTTTTAGTTTTTTACTTGTATAATAATGGTATAAAAATTCTTGTAAGTATGTATTTCATTCCTCCT
>JXCR01128455.1:85626-147248 GCA_002079205.1 Phalaenopsis hybrid cultivar | reverse complement strand
GGGGGGGGGGGGGAAGAAAAATATTTTCAACACTTGAATTTAATTTATTCTCAAATGAGCTACAAGTGAATTTGATTTGAAAAGAAAAATTATCATGTAAATAAAGTTATATTAGGAAAGTAAATTTTAATTATATAAATGAGTAAGAAGATTTAGTTAAAATTTTATAAGTGATGTAGAAAAATTTTAGGTTAAAAGTTCTTAATTGTAATGATAAATATAGTGAAACTATCTTTAGTAGGAGAAATGGTATCTTTGAAAATTTAGAAATTTAGACTTTTATTTTTTAAACTTAAATTTCTTTTATTGAAATTAATTTTGAAAACTATTATTAAGTTTTTAAGTAAAAGAAAATTATCAACTCTTTGCTTTAGTAAAGGAAGTGTGGAATTCAAAATTATTAAAGGCCTATCCATATGTATTAATCTTTGCCTGAAAATGAAATAGAAAAGAAAAAGAAAAGAAAAAGAAAATAAAAAGAAAAAGAAAAGAAAAGAAAAGAAAAGTTGAAAAAAGGAGGATTAACTTGAGGATTAGAGCATAATAAAAAATTCGTTCCACATCTGATATTTTTAAAGTATAAGACTTGAGAAACTCTCAAGCTTAAGAATATAATATAGTAAGTAAAATTATAATTAATAAAAATTTTTAAGTAAAGGAAATAAAATGCCTAAGTTTTATATTTGAAAAATCTACAAGTATTTCTAAATTAGATAGGAACACATATTTTTCATGCTTCTTCACTTTAAGGATTTTTAAACTTTAGGTTGGTCTCATTCACTAGGTATTTTTCAAAATTAGACTACTATATTTCCAGAATAAAATTTTAGAAACTCATAAACAAACTCATATACATAATTATACTTATTTAGTTTTTAAAGATTGAATTGTCACTTGAGAACAAGTAACATTTTAAGTTTAGGAGTTTTTGATACACCTAAAATATATAATATTTTTGAACAGAGTTTCATACCTATTTTTGAGAGATTACGCTTTAATGGAAGGTATTTGTGTGTTTTTCTTTCAGGTATAAGTAAAAAGGTGAAAAATGCTAAAAGGAGTGAAAAGGGATCAAATTTAGAGTAAGAATTGAAAAAAGGTGCAAAGGTATTTTTGCGCCTAAACGGCATAACCGACACTTAAGCACTGATGAAATAGAGAAGGTCATGCCTAAGCTTCAGAGGCCCCGCGCTTAAGCGACAGTGACAGTTACTTGACGTGTTAATTTATTTTAATAAATTTTGAAGGGACATTTGAGGCACCTATTGACAAAAATGGGTGGTTATTACCACCAAGGAAAAAATATAATTAAAGAACTTGTGAAAGGAGGCATCCCTTAGTAAATACATCAAATCAAGACATATTTTAATGAGATACTAAGGCACCTCTTGGAAAATTATAAAAGGAGTTGAGACTTTTTTAGGAGGGAGTCCTAAAAAAAATCTTGAGAAGTTTTGAAAAGTTCTTAAGGAAGTTTTGGAAGAAACTATTAGAGAAAATTCCAGGCACCATAAATTTATTTTCCTTTTGTTTATAGTTTAAATTTGAGACTTAAGAGTGTTGTAAGAGAGAATAAATTCAAATGAACTTCAAGAATTTGGTGGAGGAATTGAGATAAGTTTTTGTCTTTGTTTTAATCTACTTTTGGATTTAGTTGAGACTTCTTGTTGGTTTGCAATGATTTCTACTTTTAAACTAAATTGTGATTTTGTTTTCTCCATGGATTCTAAGAAGTTTTCTTTCTCTTTCTCTTTAAAATGATAATTAAATAAAGTGTTGGATGGAAGTTGTGGAGAGTATTAATTATTAATGTTGGAAGAAGTTGTGATGATTTAATTCAATGCACTTCATTTACTTCTTGATCTGACCCATCTTAATGTTAAAATTTTTTGTGATAACATGTAAGAATCGGGCTAGTATTGTCTCAGTCAATAATTGTAAAGAATCACATGAGATTGTATGAATGATAATGTAGTTCATATGATTGAGTGCAAATAAATAGGGACATAATCTTTAGAGTTAGAGGACTTTAGAGTGACAGGCTAAAGCCCCCAACTTGGTTTATTATTTTAGGTTTTCATACGAGATGTTAGCCCCAAAGTGGACGGAACTGAGGTGACTCTAGAGTGAGAGCTAATATTGATTTATTTAATCAACAAAGTAAAATTTTTGTTCATGGGAAAAATTATTATAGGTTCCTTTAGGTCAGATAAAACACTTAGGCAAAATACCATGACTTTCTAAATCAAATTTTAATTATTATTTAATTATTTACAAACTTCAAAAGAATGTTTTAATTATTCAAAAAATATAATTTAACTACAAATAAATTATTTTTATATTTTTATTTAAACTCTCTAAACTCAAAAGAACTCAAAGAAACATTTTTCTTTATTATTATGATTTTTCAAGCCTTTAAAAATTTTATTTTTAACTTAGAAAAATTAGGAAAAATATTTTAATGAGTCCTAAGTAATTAGGAAGCAATTAGGCACATTTTGAAATATTTTTGTGTTTTTGGAATTTTTAACTATTTTTAATTATTTTTATTTAAAATGTAGCTCAAAAAATCAAGTATTTTATCAAAATTAACTTTTATTTTTCCTAAATGCTCTTGATCACAAGGAGCTCAGAAACCCAGTTTTCATAAATTTGCTAAGTGTATTTAATTTAATATAATTATTTTTGTAAAAAAATACAATGTTTCCTAAAAAATCAACTTTAGTGCTTAAACTTAATCAAACAATTTCCAAATTTACACAGTGGGTTAACATGATTTTTATACATAGTGTGGGATTGATTTTACTAATTTTTTATCAATATTAAATTTACATAAATTAATACAAGATATACACACTGAATTAAATATAGAAATATACAAAATTATTCAAATTATCATTGAACTTTTCCTAAGCTTCTCTGACCACAGGAAACCTACTAAAATTTATTCCATAATTTTCTAAATGATAATTTAATTTATGTAATTAATTTAAACCAACACAGTCATCTTAGCTTTAAAATTAGGGTTAGAACCACAGAGATGTCCTATGACCTTGAAAAAATCAGAGAATATAGCCTCTATCATGGGAAATAAATCCTGAATATTTCAAGATATGGTGAGCAATGCTTAGCCGTAATGAATTTAAATACCACAAAGAGTACTTAATTAACTAAAAATGAAAGAGTCAACAAAAAAATTTTATTTTTGGTCCACATTATTCTCCTTTATTCACTAAGCAAAAGAGTATTTTTAATTAATTTTTATGATTTTTCTATGTAAAGATATGAATTTTCAAAGTTCTAGTATTAAAATAATTTAGAAAAAGGCCTATTTCTCTTTTTAAACCCTGCGACGCTAACTGGGTCTTCGTACGCGTTGAGCATTCCAAGCAGCGCTGCGCCATCTAACACCGCCAGCCACATAGCCATGTCATCAGCCAACTGTGCCGCTCCAACTTTGCATTCGACTCCATCATGACTGTCTATTGCATAAATGTGGAAACGGACGACTTCCATTCATCATCTCTGATTAACTTAACCCATAAGCCGTTAAACTTCAACCTTAAGATCTCTCTTAATACTCAACCAAATCACATGAGGTTTTTTCCTAAACCTTCATTTATTCAAGCTGAACACATCTATATGGTTACAATGCTATGAAATACAGTTTATATGCATGGAGAATCAGTTTAAGCTTAGTTTGATAAGAGAGTTCAATACCTTTGTCTGAGAGGGGTGATACACCAAAAATATATGCATTTTTAGACCCATATTTTATACTCATTTTTGGTGATATTGCACTTTAATGGAAGGTATTTTTATGTTTTCTTGCAAGTTGTTGATTTTTAGGACTTGAAGGAAAAAAGAAAGAAAAAAAGACGGAATTTAGAGTCAAAATGACGTTTTTAAAGAAATGCTCAGTGCCGACAACGCCAAGAGCAGCGCCGACGGTGCAAACCAACAGACAGATGGTGAATTTTACTCAGCACTGACGGCGCTAGAAGCAGCATCGACAGTGTCGTTTGATAGAAAGCTGTGAATTAAATTGCGGAACATTGGCGCTAACGGCGCTAATGTCGGTTCAACCCCTGTTTCTAGAAGATTTGATGAATTTGGACGCTTTTTGAAGAGTTTTTGGAGACACCTATTACAGAATGGACTCTAGGCTTTTTTTGGGCCAAAATTTATCAGAAAAGTGACTCTTACTAACATCTCATTGTCCAAATTCAACCTTCTATGCATCACACATTTTTCCATTTTTCATTCCACAACCATTTAAAGTCCATTGTTCATATAATGTAGAGTTTGGTGGTGATATTAAGTGTGAATTCCTCTCCAAGAGTGTTGGAAAAAGAGAAAAATGAGAGATTTCTTCTTTCTACATTTCCTCGAAGAGGCTACAAGGGATTTGCTTTGAGAAAGAATTTCAAATAAGTGTTGTTTCTTTATTACTATTGTATGAACTTTCTTTTATATATGAAAATTGTGTTTTCTTGTATCCTTCTCATGAAGTATGAGTAGTTTACTTTATCTTTCTTTTTACTTTGGGATGTAGTGAAATTAAGAGATAATATGGATGTGCAAATATTAAAAAATAAAATAAATTATGATGATTTTTCAACTCCAACTTAATTTACTTTTTAATCTGGCCAATTGAATTGTTAAAATGTGTTGTGAAACATATGATCTGTAAAATGGAGTATGAGTTCTACAATAGAGTGAGGATCACATTTGATTCCATGAAGGAGAATTTTGTTCATATAATTAAGTGAAAATAAAAAGGGAAATATACTTTGTTGGGTATAGAATTTTAGACCCTTTAGGGTGACAAATTAAAATTCCCAATTTGATCTTAGTATTTAAAAACTAAAGAAAGAGTTAGCCTTTAGGTGAAGGAAAGTGGGAGCTCTGAAGTGGGAGCTAGTATCCTCCTAGCCTAGCCACAGATTTAGGGACTAAACTTAGGATTAGTCAATGATTTTCTATAACACTGTATCAGGGTAGAGAATTAAAATTGCTCCTATTTGGCACAATACAAATTAGAACCATTTATCTTGTCTCATTTCACCAAAATCTCATTGTAGTGGGAAAGATGATTTTTCACATAAGAAATCTTCATCACATAAATATAGTTTAATAGTTTATAGTTACTGTTTAAACTTTGTATTTCAGTTTTGTTATTAGTTAAATAATTTAGTTCTGATAATATCTCGACATTCAAAATTAGTGACAGTACTTTCGTTTTTGCCTTTTTGTGAATTTTCTAGTAAATTTATCATTTCAAATTTAAACCTTCCCTGTGGGATCGATATTTGGAGCTTAAATAGAAAGTCCTTTACTACTTGATAACGATACGTAAACTTGCATAGAATCCAACATTATTTGCTTAAATTTCTTATTAGTAAAATATTGTATCAAGCTTTTGGCACCGTTGCATAGCGTAGTCAACTATATAATTCTTACACAACTATGTTCTCGAGATCAAGTTTTTGGCGTCGTTGCTGGGGAAGGTAACAGTAAATTAAATAGATGTAATAAATTATGAAATTTAGGCATAATTATATATAAAATAAAATAAATTACAAAAATTAAAAAATCTAAAAATAAATATATTTTTATTTAAGAGTTATTTTTAATAAATTTTTCTTTGCTTATTATATTTATTTATGTGAAATATTGGAGCTGAAGGTTTAGTATCTTATGATTCTGAATTAGAGCGTACTATTAAAAAAATTCAAAAATAAAAAAAAGAAATTAAAAATTTAAATGAAATGGCAAATAACATAAATAATCAAATAAACAAAAATCGACAAAAACCTTTAAAAGATTATGCTAATCCCACAACAGATGAACTTCACTTGACTATTTAAAATCCTGATGTTGCTGCTAATTCATTTGAACTTAAACCTGTTATTATCCAAATGATACAAAATAATGAGTTTGAAGGAACACCTACTGAAGATTCAAACTTACATCTTGCTAGTTTTTTTGAAATTTATGCTACTTTTAAATATGACCAAGTGTCTAATGATGTTGTTAAGCTTAGAACTTTTCCTTCTTCATTAAGGGATAAAGCTAAGGCTTAGTTAAATTCATTAGCACTTGGATCTATTAGAACTTGGGAAGAACTATCACAAAAATTCTTAGTTAAATATTTTTCACCCTAAAAGACTACTAAACTTAGAAATGATATTACATCTTTTTGTCAGTTTGAAGGGGAATCAATATATGAAGCCTGGGAAAAATTTAAGATCTTCTTACGAAGTGTCGATATTACATCTTTTTGTCAGTTTGAAGGGGAATTGATATATGAAGCTTGGGAAAGATTTAAAGATCTTTTTAGAAATTGTCCATACCATGCTTTACCAGATTGGTTAATAATTCAAACATTATATAATGGATTAGTAAAATCACTTAAATCTATTATAGATGCTGTTGCGGGTGGATCACTAAGTCAAAACCTTTTGATGAAGCATATTCTATAATTGAAGAAATGACGGATAACAATTTTTAATGGCCCTCTGAAAAGGTATATCCTAAGAGAGTAGCTAGTATTCATGATTTTGGTGCAATGTCTATTTTAGCATCTCAAATTGCTGCTATTTCTAAAAAGATTGATCAAATTGGAGTGAAATATTCTCAAATACCCCTAGTATTAGAGGAAAATTCACTAGGATAGACAATTGATACTCAATCCTCTTATGAAACTTTAAATTCTATAAATAATTGAGATAACAATCCTTATTTTAACTTTTGTAATCCTAGATGGAAAAATCACCATAATTTTATCTGAAATAATTATAACAATTCAGTGATTCCCTTTGGAATTTGAACAACCAAGGAAATCTTAATTATCTACCTTTTTATCCTCCTAGATTTAACTCTAATCCTAACCCACAAGTTAAGGAAAGGAAGTTGACAATGGAAGAGGTAAGGTTAAACATGGGAAATCAAATACAGAATCAAGGGGCTGCTATCAGAAATATTAAAAATCAATTAGGACATATTGCTACTACATTTAGTAACAGACCATCTGGAATTCTTTCAAGTATGGTGAAAGTTAATCCAAAAGATCAAAATAAGGAGCAAATTAAAGCTAATAAATTACAAAGTGAAAAAGAAGTTGAAGTAAGGATCCAAAGAGAAACTAAAGTTGATGAAGAGAAGGAAGAAAAACAGAGTGACCAAAATGAAAATGAACAAACTCAAGGTCCTTTAGAAAAACCATTACATCTGTTTCCTATAAGACTAAAGCAGAAGAACAAAGCTAAACAATTTACAAAATTTTTGGAAATCCAAAAGAAGTTAACGATAAATATTCCTTTTATTGAAGCTTCAGAACAAATGCCAAGTTATGTGAAATTTATGAAGGATATACTAAACAAGAAAAGGAATTTTACAAATCATCAGACCGTTGCACCCAGTGAAGAGTGTAGTGTTATTATTCAGAAAAAATTTCTTGAAGAATTAAAAGATCTTGGTAGTTTTACTATACCTTATGCTATTGGTGAAAGGTTTTTTGGAAAAACTTTATGTGATTTAGGAGAGAGTATCAATCTTATGCCTTTATTGTTCTCTAAACGTTTAGATTTGGGAGTGATTTCCCCTACTATAGTAACTCTTCAGTTAGCTGATCGATCAATAACTTATCAAAAATAAGTTTTAGAGGTTGTATTAGTTAAAGTGGATAAATTTATTTTTCTTGTAGACTTTTAGTATTGGATATGGAGGAAGATAAATAAATTTCCATTATTTTGGGGAGACCATTTCTTGCAACGGGGAGAACTTTGATACATGTGCAAAAAAAAGAATTAACAATGAGAGTTCAATATCAAGAAGTAACATTTAATATTGCAAAAGCTATGAAATATCCAGCAATAGAAAAAGATAATTAATTTTTTAGGATGGAAATAACTGATTATGTGAGAAATGAGCAATTTAAGGAAGAGTTTGAAGACAAATTAAGGCAAGGAGAATTTTTTGAAAATAAGGTCGAAAAAAAAGAAGAAGATTTAGATTATATTCAAGGAAAATTTGAAACTTTAGACTTGTTGAAAACGATAATAAAAATATTATTCCTTTAAGTATTAAACCGCCTAAACATGAACTCAAAATATTTCCTGCCCATTTAAAATATGTGTTTTTAGGAGATTCATCTACATTACCTGTTATTATATCTTCAGAATTAACAGAAATTCAAGAACAAAAATTAATAGAGATGTTGAAAGGATATAAAAAGGCTTTTGGATGGACTTTAGCAGATATTAAGGGAATTAGTCCTTCTATTTGTATGCACAGAATTCTATTAGATGAACAATATGAACCTAAAGCTGATCCTCTGAGGAGACTAAACCCAATAATGAAAAAATTTGTTAAAAAATAAACTTTAAAATGTCTAGATATTGGAATTATATATCCTGTTTCAGACAGTGCTTGGGTAAGTCCACTTCACTGTGTTCTGAAGAAAGGAGGAGTGACTGCTGAAGAAAATGAGAAAAATGAATTAATACCAATAAGATAAGTTACTAGTTGGCGAATTTGTATTGACTATAGAAAATTAAATATGACCACTAGAAAATATCACTTTCCTTTACCTTTTCTAGACCAAATGTAAGATAAATTGGCTGGGAACAAATATTATTGCTTGTTAGATGGATATACCGATTATCACCAAATTCTAATTGCTCCAAATGATCAAGAGAAGACAACATTTACAAGCTTATATGGAACATTTGCTTTTCGTACAGTGTCGTTTGGACTATGCAGCGCACCTGCAACATTTGAAAGATGTATGATATCAATTTTTAACAATTTTATTGAACATGGAATGAAAGTGTTTATGGATGATTTTTCTATATTTGGAGCTTTGTTTGAATTATGTTTAAATAATTTAGAAAAAGTTCTGAAAGTTTATGAAAAAATAAACCTAGTTCATTTCAATTTATAGTTGGAGGAGGAATTGTTCTTGGGCATAAAATTTCTAAAAATGGTATTGAAGTATATTCTGCGAAAATTCAAGTTATTAAAAAATTACCACCTCTAACTAATGTTAAAGGGGTAAGAAGCTTTTTAGGACATGTTGGTTTCTACAAGCATTAGATAAAATTTTTCTAAAATAACTGAGCCATTATGCCAACTTTTAGAAAAAGACACAAAATTTGATTTTAACTATAAATGCAAAAAACATTTGAATTATTGAAAAATAAATTAATCACTGCACCTATAATAGTTCTACCTGATTGGGAGAAACCATTTGAACTAATGCGTGATGCTAGTGATTATGCTATTGGAGCTCTGTTAGACAAAGGCACAACAAAGTTTTCAAAGTAATATATTATGCTAGTAAAACTTTTAATGATGCTCAAATTAACTACACTATTACTGAAGGAGAGTTACTCGCTATTGTTTATGCCTTTGATAAATTTAAAACTTACTTAATTGGAACTAAATGCATAGTGCATACAGATTATTCTGCAATTAAATACTTGATGCAAAAGAAGGATGCTAAACTAAGATTAATTAGATGGATGCTTGTATTGCAAGAGTTTGATTTTACCGTAGTTGATAGACAGAGAACTTATAATCAAATAGTTGATCATCTTTTTTAAACTAGAAGGAGAAATATTAACTAATTTTGCAAATGAAATTTTAGAAAATTTTCCTGATGAACAGATATATAGTATAGATAAAATGAATGTACTGTGGTATGCCGATATAGTAAATTATATTGTAAGTGATAATTTACCACCTCATATTAAAAATCCATAGTTAAATAAATTTATATATGATTCAAAATTCTATTTTTGGGATGACCCATATTTATACAAACAATGTAAAGTTCTAATTATTAACAGATGTGTTCCTTATGAGGAAACTCAATAGATAATTGAAAGATGTTATGATTCTGAATTTGGAGGACATTTTGGAACGAATAGAACTGCATATAAGATTTTACTAGCCTACTCTTTTCAGAGATGTTAATGAATATGCTAAAACATGCGTCGATGTCAACGAGTAGGAAATATTTATAGAAGAAATGAAATGCCTCTAAATTACACATTAGTAGTTGAAATTTTTGATATGTGGGGATAAAATTTTATGGGACCATTTATGCATTCATTTGGGAGCTTATATATATTACTTGCTGTTGATTATATGTCTAATGAATTGAAGTTATTGTTGTGCCTAGATGTGATGGTCGGAGTGTTTCTAAATTTTTAATTAAAAATATTTTTACAAGATATGGAATGCCAAGAGTAATTATTACGGATGGAGGATCTCATTTTAGGAATAAGAGAATTGAAAATTTAATTAAGAAATATGATATTATGAATAGATTCTCTACTGCTTAACATCCTTAGACTAGATGTCTAGCAGAGATATCAAATCGTGAAATTAAATAAATTTTAGAAAAAGCTATAAATCCTTATAAATTGGATTGGTCTGCTGGATTAGATACTGCATTATGGGCATACAAAACTACTTATAAGACTCTTATAAAAATGTCCCCATATAGACTTATTTTTGGAAAAAACATGCCACTTAACAGTTGAATTGGAGCATAAAACATTTTGGGCTATTAAAGAATTTAATTTTAATTTAAATGATGCTGATGAGAAAAGATTATTGCAACTGAGTAAACTTGAGGAGAATAGAAATGAAACATATGATAATGCAAAAATATATAAAGAGAAAACGAAAATATGGCATGATCAGAAGATTATTCAAAAGAAGTTTGAACCTGAATAAGAAATTTTATTATATAATACAAGATTGAGATTATTTCCAAGCAAACTGAAATCCAGATGTTTAGGACCATTTAAAGTGATTAAAGTCTATCATTATGGAACTATTGTTATTAAAGATCCTAACACTGGAAAGTTATTTAAAGTTAATGTGCATCGATTGAAACATTATTATGAAGGGCACATACCATAACTTAAGGAAGTTTTAATGTTAAGTCAACCCAACTAATCAAATGATATTTAGGGCTGATGAGGTTAAACCAAGCGCTTTATGAGAGACAACCCATATATAAATATATATATCTATGTATTACTATTTTGTTTGATAAGGATTAATATATTAGTAGATAATAATCCTACACAATTTTATAAATTATAATTTAAGATAAATATTGGTATTAGAGGAAAATTGAATGAAAAAATGAAAAGACGTAATTTTGGCCTCTAGCGCCGACGGTGCCCGCAAATAGACCAAAGCCCGACAGCGCCTTCGAGAGCGCCGACAGCGCCTTCAGGAACGTCGACGGCGCCGATAGCAGTTTGTCAGTTTAGGATGAATTTTGGTATACTTTCGTGGGATTTCACTCCGTGATAACTGTTGAGAGGAGTTTTTAAAGTCCTAAAAACTACCTTGGATGACCAGAAACTTCCTATTTTTGAATTTCATGGCCTCTAATTCCAGAAATACATCCTGGTATGGAGTTTTCAGTAAAAAAAAGTTTATCATTTTTGACGAGCAAGGATTGTACGACAAAGTTATTACAAAGAAGAGACTTATCAAGGAAAGAGGCTTTGTCAATCACGGATTGATTAATCAAAGTTCTCCGGTTGATAAAATCATTGTACAAAGACGATGGGAAGTTCTGTGCTACACTACAATTGGAGTTGTTGTACCAATAGTGAAAGAATTTTATGCCAACTTACATGGAATTACCCGAGGAGTTTTCTTCATATGAGGTAAGGCTATAACATTTACTCCTGTACGAATCAATGAGTTGTATATGATAGCAAGCGTTGCAATCTGTCCTTATACAAACTTCATCCCTACGAGAGACTTGATGCAAGATGTCTATAATTTTTTGACGGATGAAAGTGATATTTGAAAATGCGAGATGAAGAATATGTTAGTTTCTCTACTTCATTGCTTAATCCAATATCAAAGCAGTGGCATTTCTTCATTTCTTCAAAATTACTCCCTACCGTGAAGATTAGTGAGCACCAAAGAAAGTGTTATTTTGAACTATTGCATTCTAATGGAAAAACCCATTGATATAGGATCTATCATTTTTAAATCTGTTATGGGTATTATTTTGAATGGGATAATTTATGGACTATGGCATCCTTCCACAATTTTTCTACTTTGCAGACAATCTCAAGTTCCATATGAAAGTTTAGAAAAAGTATTACTACCTTGGGAGCCCTTGGTTCCTATTGATGATAATTATGTTGGGAATGGGAATGAAGCATTAGATGCTATCTTAGATCTTTCATCACATGCTTCAACTCTATTGATGTCACCAACAGTTGGAAGTTCACTTGCTGTGGAAAAGAAATTGAAGAAAATTAAAAGAGAACTTTAGAGTATTGCAAATGCAATAGGAGATCTTAAGTACCTTTTCGATCACCTAGATTGGAGGATGAAAGAGAATTTTGATCATATTGGAAAATTTCAAGCCGGATTAGTGTGGATGTTTAATGAAAATTCAACTGATCAATTCCCGTGTCGACCCTTCTACAATCTGTAAGTTCATTACCACTCTATGGGAGATGTTAGAGGAGGGAAAAGCACTAAAGATGAGGCAGAATAATTGAATAATTTGGACTCTCTACTAGTTTAAAATACTTATGTATTTAATGTGATTGTGTGGATTTAATTCAGTTTACTTTGCTTTATAATTCTGAACTTTGATTATGTGTATAGTTTTGTGTCAGCATTTACTGTTGTGGCTTGATTTAGACACTGATTTATAATTTAGTTTGCTTAATATGTGTGAAAATGTGATTAGAAAAATGTGTTTGTAAAAGTGTATTTTCATATATAAAATTTAGTTTGTTGTTGTTTGTGATAATGATTGTTTGTAAAAATGTTTGTTTGTGAATTATTGTTAGATAAAAATTGTGTTTAAAAAATACTAAAAAGACTTTGCAGAAAATTGAAAGGAAATTGAGAATTGAAAAAATCAAAAAATGGAATTTTTAGGCATGAAGCGCCGACGGCGCTAGCAAGGGCGCCAACAGTGCCCTCGACCCGAAAACAACCTTTAACCATTTAAAATTCACAATTTTCACCATAAACTATCATTTTTACCCTTTGAGTCACCTTCAACCTCCGATTTTTCCACCTAGGGCTTGCATTTGCTTGGATTTGAGGCGATTCTAAGGCAAAGGAACTTCAAATTTCATCTTCTCTAGGTAAGAGTTACACTTTGAACTAAAAAATTTTGGTTTTCACCAAGGATTTATCTCACATTACCGAGATCCAAAATTTTTTGAATTTTTTGAGAGATTTTAAGAAAATCCATTAGTGGAGAACTCTTACTTAGTAGATTTAAGTTTAAAGTGTTTTACATTGTGAGTTTTCGAATTTTTGGAATTTATTCAGATTTTTTCAATTTTTCTCTTGATTTCCTATGGCACCAAGAACGAGCAAAGGAAAAAAAAAAGTAGATTGTGATGACAAAAATTTGTTAGCTTTGTTGCTAGTGCTCGATTCAATACTCTACTTGAGCATAAAAAAGTAATTCCGGATCGTGATTTTAAAAATATGGGAGGAGAAGTCGAGTGATTAATCAATGCTCGGTAGTGGAAAATTTTCTGTTAATTTACTGTCAATGTGATTATTGTTGTAGTGATGGAATTCTATGCCAACTTTTAGGAGGCTTCTGACGACTTTGTTTTTGTTCATGGAAAAATGGTGGAGTTTTCTCCAAGAAAAATTAATGAGTTTTATCAGTTAGAAGATATTTATAGTTGCTAGTATAAATAATTGTTTGCTACAAATGAGGCCTTGGATGAGGTTATTTCTTTTTTGACTGATGGAAGAGGAACTTGGAAAGTGAAAAATGGTGTTAAGGTAAACTTTCCACTTTCTATTCTTAATGAAGTATCGAAGGCCTATCACTACTTTTTTGCTGGAAGAATGATTCTGAAAAATCATCATAGTGAGGTGACCAAGGACAAAGACATCCTTAACTTCTGTATTCAGAAGGTGATGAGGATAAATGTAGGCTCTATTATTTATATGAGCACTAGATCTATTGCTTCGGGAGAGACTACTGGTGGTTTGGCACACACTTCACTTATTTTCACACTCTGTGAATAGGCAGGAGTTGATTTTAGACCTGAGGATGAGTGGATTGAGCCTTTAAAACCTATTGGGCCTGCCAATATAAACACATATGAATCTCATGTTTATTGGAGATCTGGAAATAAGACCAGAGACATTTGTTGTACTTCGAGGACCCCTACTTCTAGTGACCCTACTAACCGAGAACTTTTGGACCGGATGATGATCCAGCAGGGAGATATCTTAAGATTGTATCATAGATTGCAAAACATGGATGCCAGAAATTCTCACACTGATGATTTGATACGAAAAAAGTTTGAATATTATGCTGCTTATGATGATGCACTGGTGAGATACATGAAGGGTGATCATTCAGTTCAGTTTCCTACTCACCCTGTTTTTACTCCATATCAGCAGTAGAATTTGAATGTGGAAGAAGAACAAAATGATGATGATTGGTGATCTTTCTTTTAGTGTAGGTTTGATTGTACTTTATTATTGTGTTGTTTGTTTTTGTTATATAGTTGAGACACTTTGTTAGATTGTGAGACTCTATTTTGTTGTTATGTTGAGTTGTGAACTGTAGTTTGTAAAACTTTTTTCATTTCTGGAATTCAGTTAAGTTATGTTGTTAATTTTAGTATTTTGTTAAATGTTCTGTAATTAACTCTTTCTCAGTAGATTTTATATTTATTATGCACAATTTAATGTTTTAAGTCTTATAGTTTTTTTATATTAGCACCTACAGTATTTCTAACTTAAGTTTCAAAATCTGAACCTTGAACAAGTATATCTTTTTTTTATGTATTTAATGTTTTCTTTCACCCTTTATTTTTCAATTCTTCATCCTAAATCTTTTTAAAATTTAAGTTTGGGCGGAAAGAAATTTTTTTTAAAAAAGAAAGAAACTTAATTTTGTTTGTCCTCACTTAGACATATTTTCAAAAAAAAATTAAATTTAACCTGACCTTTGGTATTAGGGGTTAACTTTAGAAAACTATATCTATGTTTTTAAATATATTGTAAACTTAAGTAAAAAATTTCAATAATAAAGCTTAATTTTAGAGATTAAGATATTTGGTATAATAGAATAAGAGTATGTTTTTCTAGTTTATGTAAAGAAATTTGTATTTTTAAAATATTAAAAATCTTAAAGTTTCATGGAAGAAGAAAAGAATTAAACATTATGAAATCTTTAAGCTAATATAAATTTGTTAAGTGAAGAAATGAGACAAGTTTTTGACTTTATGAAGAGACTAGTGAAGTTCAAAATCAATAAAGGTTATCGAGAAATAGTATCCTCACATAAAAAAAAAAAGAGAAAAGAAAAGAAAAGATGTGGGGAGAAGCTTGAGGAGATGTGTTGACCTCACTTTAGGTTGAGGATTAGTTATTGCTCTTTAGTAGCCTAAGGTCCCTCTATAGGACTATCCCATTGACTATTCTTAGAAAATTAGCCAAGGAGCCCTCACCATTAGGAATTTTAAACTCTTCTCTACTCAGCTTGAAGTTCCACATATTGGTCCTAACCTCTAGCACTTAGTAGGTGAGGTCACTATGAGGGAACTCAAGATGAGTTACCCTTAGGACTGCTTGACCTTAGGGTTGACCCTGGGTGTTGGTCTAGGGCTAAGACACTCACTGGCAATCACTTGTACTCATAATCACTCACTATCTTAAAGGTAAACTTTTAGGATTTGGTCCCTTGATACTTTTAGGAGACTCCTGTAGATGGTTCCCTAAATCGACTAGCCCTGGGCTAGGGTTTAGATAAGACTACTACATATAGGACCCAAAATAGGGTTTCCATTGGTCCATGGCTTATTGATGGTGGTTGGCACTTCAACTCTACCAAGATACCCAACCTACCCTTTTGCCCCTAAATTTCCCCAAATTACCTAGATACCCTTGGGACCCCAAATTTGACCAAAATTTTCAAATCGACCCAAAATACCCAACTTGACTCAAGAATCATTTCAAACACCTTGAAAACACCCAAACTACCCAAAATCACCAAATTTGGCAAAATTACCAAAATACTCCTCCTTACCCTAAGATTACAAAAAATCCAAAAAATCCCAAATGTTCCCAAAACCCCCAAAATATTCCCAATTTAATTTTTCTCAACTATCACATGACCCAATTTGGCCATTTTGACCATTTTGACCAAGACCCCTAAAATTGTCTTTAAAGGCCCAATTTTCTCAAATTTACCTCAAATGCCCATCAATTTGGTCCCAATTTCCACCATTTTCATTCCTAAACTCAAATTTACCTTGTATATGACAATTTTAAACCAAATTAAAACCCAATTGGTTCATCATTTGGACCCAATTTTGATTTAAACCAAAAACCAATTTTGGCTCTATGACTTGGTTTCACAATATTGAACCCATAGCCCACTAAATTGGCCACAATTTGTGTTAAAAAATCTTCATAGCATTCCCACACATCAAATTTGACCTTCAATTTACCTTGGTGATGCCTCAATTTCATTTAATTTCAACCTAAGTCCAAAAGCCCCAAATTTGCCCCAAATTGACCATGTCCTCAAATCTCACCCAATTGAGGGCCTTCACCCAAAAATTTCCACTCCATCCTGTCATGCAAAATGTTCAAAACATCTCCTTTGATCATTTGAACCATTCAAATTTAGACTCAGCCCAAGTCTCGACCAACCTAGACCCATGTCTAGCCCAACATGCCAAAATTGGCCAAATTTCTAAAATCCCTCAAATTGGCCTACAATTGAACTCAAAATCATATCAAGCCCTCCACCAAAAATCTTCATAACAATCATCTACACAATTTTGATCAATCAATTGGGTCAATTGACATGGATAACCTAGCCCAAACCCAAACTTTGATCACTTGAACCCACATTTGACCTCTGCATTAAAGATGGCCTAACCACCCCAAAGTCATCAAATTAACTCCACCTCATCCATGGGTTAGACTCTAAGACTGTGCCCAAACCCATGTAACCACCTAAACCAAGCCATGGACCAAAGGTCCCCAAAATTAAGGCATTTTATTCCCGAAAATGCACATGCTTAGGACACCTTTATCAAAACTAAACCTCATTGCATTAAGTTGCTTTGACAGATTCCCCTGGATTCCCTGAGCACCTAGCCACCTCCCCTTGGTCGGTCGGCCAGCCTAGTGGCCGAAAAATGATCAAACTAAGAGCCACTCCCATGGGATTAAACTGAATACAAACCTAGAGGCCACATCATCCAAATTGAAGCTTAGATCCTCTCTGCCCTCCACCTAGGAAACACATCTCACCCCCCAATTGGCCATGGCAGCAAGCCTAAGGCCATTTTTATAAAAAGCTCCCTTCCACGAACATGGAGGGAGAGATGAAAATTACTTTAAGAGACTTCCCCAAATTGATCACAAAGCCTCTTTGAGACCTCCTCAGTGTAACCCAACCATCACATTGCCTTGAATCCCCTTGCTGGAGCCCAATTTTTGAGCTCAAAACCTTGCCGGAGACAGGACAAAACTCTCCACACCTCCACAGTCCACAAACCTCTTATTAAACTCACCCACATCTTCACAACAGTGAGAGCAGCTAAAGCCCCATCAAATTACCCTCTCACAGAGCCTCTACTATAGCTCTAGACCAACACCAAAAATCTGATCATGATCGAAATCATATCTATGCCTCACACCAACACAAAAGACTCAATCCCTAGCCTCTTTGGATCACAATAAACGTACCAAGACTCTCTGATCAAAGCTTCACTTCTCAGAGCAAAGGTATAAAACTTCTCCCCCTCCCGAGCCTATTTTGATTCTCCATTTAATTAGGCTTAATTTAATTATATGATTGTTGTATGTATGTGTTCGCCTCACTTAGAAGATTCCATAGGATCAAACCTGAAGTGATTTTGTTGAATCTAGGCTGAGATCCTAAGGTTTTAGTGTGGACGGTCATGGGATCACTCAATTAGGGATGATGAAGGGGAGCCGTTTGATCAAGCGTATATCGAATGGACGGAGGAGATGGAGCCGGACAGTGCTTCAAAACATAAACAGCGGGTTGAGTCAGCAGCTACGTGGATGGCGGCGTCCAACCAGAGCGTGCTACAGGTGTCTTCGGAGCTGCCTAGGATCTAGTCAGCACGCGCTGTTTAAATAGATAAATAGGGATTTTTTCTTGTTATTTAAAATTATAGAAATAAAATAAAAATACCCTCTTGCTTGCTGAACAAAAGAAAATAATGTTAAAATAATTTTAAGTCCATGTGATGCATATTTTATTTTTAACTAATTAAACACTGATTTGAACCTTTTGGTTCTCCATGCATGTAGACTTATCACCATAGCTTGAATTTTTGGTATGTTGTAGCCTTTGTCAAGGGGAAAATTCTTTGATTTTTCCAAAGTTAGAAGAGGTCCCTAGATAGAGAATCGCATTTTTAAGTTTATGTGCATTATTTGATTGAATTAATCATGGAAATTAGCATGTTGCTTAGAAAAATCCAAAAAAGTTTTGGAAGTTTTATAATGACCAGAGAGCCCTCGGAAAAATTTCTCATGAGCCAACTAAATCAAAATACACCAAATATTCACAAACCCTAAATAATTAAGATTATTTATTTTAGAAAATACGAACAAAAAAATGACTAAATTTTTGATCTCCACTATTTTTTAAGATCTAGAGAACTCCCCATAAAATTTCAAAGCATTTTGAGTGCATTTGATGGGTTAAATTGATTTTTCAAGTTAACCATCTTTTTTGGCACTTAAATGATTTTTTTTTTTTTAAATCAAAAAATAACTAAAAAATTTAAAAAAAAAACTCATTTTTTGAGTTCTCTATGATCAGGGGTATTTTCTAAAAATAAAATGATGTTTAAAATAAAAACTTGATTTTTGAGGCTATTTTGAATATTTAAAAAAATTAAAAATCCATAAAAATGAAAAAAATAATAAATATCATGAGAATATTCTAAATTGCTTCCTAAGCACCTAGGAACAATTAGAATATTTTTCCTAATTTTTTAAATAAAGATACTAAATTTCAAAGCTTAAAAAATGATTTTTAAAGGCTAAAAATCAGTTTTCACTAAAAATAATTCCAACAAATCAAATAAAATTTAGAAAAATGTAGAATCTTCTCCTTTGAGTTCTCTAACCTCATGAAGATTTTTTAAAAATACAAAACTTAATTTTCCCCATTTAAAATATTTTATATTTAATAAATACGCCATAATTTAAAATAATTCTCAAAATTAAAATAAAATCCAAAAATTTATGAAATTTGGTCTAAAGGTTTCTCTGGTTTACGTGTACCTCTAGTAAAAATTTCAAGGGACTACCATTTACCTTGGTGAAGTTAGGAATTGTCTTAGAAAAATAATATTTTTGCTTGAAAATAATTATATAAATTAAATTAAATCTTGAAAAGTCACATTTCTCCTCTGGTATCTTAATTGATCCTAGAATGAGGAAGGATAAAAATTTCAAAGTCATTTGAATTGAATTTGACAAATTAAGAAGTGTTAGAGCCTTAGTGGCAAATGTGTAATTTTGGAAATTTAGCTGTAATTAACATTTTGAAGTCAATAATTAATCAATTTAATACCCCTTATTTTGATTATTAAATAAAATTCAAATCATGAATTATGACCACCTAAAGCCTAACATTTTCAAAACTAACTAAGACACTCACCTAGGTCTTAAGGGCTTAGTAGTGACTTAGGCTAAATCAAGTTTCATTTAAATGAGGATTAGAAAAGTAAATATCAATTAAAAATAAGACGTCTTTTAAACATTACAAGCCCAATTAGGACCAAAATTTGGTGAAGTGTTCCAATAACACTAACTTGCCTCTTTAAGGGTCTTCACCCAAATAATTTTCAAAATTAAATTACAAATGATAATTATCTTACTCTTACGGATAATTGAGACATCAATGTTCATTGAGCATTAGAGTGTTTTATAAGATGAATTATTTAGAAACATAAAAAGTTTAAAAGAACTCGAGATTTTCCACCAGGCAGTGAGAGAGTAGCACGGACCTGCCTCTTTCTCTAGATATGTTGGGTACCTCGGAGATCTATTAAACTTAATATGTTTTACTTAGCAACATCATCCTTAAATAAACTCTTAAGGACACACCAAGATATGACCTAGGGTTAGATCGGTCGTCAAGATTTTACTTCCCTGTCTCATATAAACTGCCTTAACATACCTTTTCAGTTTCAGCTGGTGGAATGAGAAGACTCGCCAGGTACGTTTTTACAGTTTTTAGTGTTGTCTTTCTTGTACTTTCATATTGTACTTTTATACCTACAAATTTGCATGATAAACAACGATGCCACCATGCATGAAAACTAAAACTATCCGGATAGTCACAAACCAAAAATCAAAACCAAAACTAAAACTAAAATCAACAAAGATAAAATTCTCTGCCACAACATTCAAAATATAAAACAACTGAAAATTTATTCGCAAACATCACACAAAACTATAACTCCAACAAAATTAAGACAACTTTATCGGATGATCGGGAATTCCTCGGAGGAGGTAACCTACGGTTGCTAACGAGGCTTCCCACTGTCTAAATGAAATTATGGAACTCATTAAGTTGAGTTTAGTAAATTCATTTGGAGTAAGTGAATTCAATAGAAAATAGTGGTGTTGGAACGAAGGAACCGTAGGATCCTAATCGGTGTCGCTCTGATCAACTTTAACATACTCCGTTAAAATCTAAAGAACTTCAACCATAGGGCCACCTGATTTGACATTATAACTTCACGCACTAGAAAACTCAAACTTGTCCCAGCAAGGAGCTTGGAGCTAGCATGGTGGGCAGCACAACCATCTTCAATAGCAAAACATGTCTTCCTCAGCTAAACCAATCTTCCTTCCTTAGATATAAACAACAAAGTCATAGGACTTCGAGGTGGTTTGCTTATGCAACGTAAATCCTCATTTTATCTTTAGATCTTTGTATAGCCCAGCTATACAATATAAGATCTAACTCGTCTTAGGATTCTAAGGTTGTCATTTATCGCGACCTAAATCCTCACATATTCCAAGCTATTTGTGTGATTGTTTTACACGAATGTAAGCCCTAACTAATAAAATTACCAGGATGAAACACCTAAATATTTCTCCTCGAAACTAAATCCAAATATTAGGATAGCTTAGAAAGTTACCAGGGATCTCCTCTGGATCTATGACATCTCCTAGTTCTTCCTCCTTTGAACTCTACAACAAAATGTTCCAAATTCAAACAAATCCCCGTTCACACCTCTACGTCTGAACTCATTGAAAGGTCCTACCCTTCGAAACCCCTTGAAGATAATATTTCCTGATCTTTATTGAGAGTGTTCCTAGGTGGCTTTGGTCATTTAAGATGTAATTAACTATAGGGGCTTGCCCTTATAGGAAGCATGTCCGAACCCAGCTTACTATAAACCCTATTTAATCCTTTATATTAAATAGGGAAACTTGTCGGTAAATACAAAGGTTTCGTAGACTAAACGGATGTCATATATTCCTTAGTTTATTTAATCAAGCCTCATCCTCAAGACTTGTGTTTATCCTTCGAGGTAGAAACAAGATTTGAGGTACAATGCTCTTTCATTTAAACTACGAAAAATATGAGGTGTCTTTGATTTCATATTTTTCTAAAACTAAATATATATATGTAAATTAAAACGTCCTTCCGAAGCAGGCCGCGGGATTTTGATTCTGGTGACCGACAGCTTCTTACAGGCAACTCCTCCAACACAAAATAGCACCGATAAGATATCTAATTAAAAATTGGCTTCACTTGAATCAACTTAAAGAAGAAGACTTGGCTACATTTTCTAAACTTATATTTGAGTACTAACTTATTTAATAGTAAAATTTTATGAAGTTCTTTTTCATATGAATACTTTAAGTGGTTTTAATATGACAATTTGCAGTTTTTCTTGAAAAGAATAAAAAATCAGAAATCATTGACTTGATTGCAAAATATTCTTATACCTTTAGTATTAACTGGAGTTTTTTTTATGTTTTCTTAAGTTTTGTTATTGTATTTAGTGGACTAAGATATGGAAATCTAGAAGTTAATTTATTTGCCATAAGTCATATTTTATTTAGTAAAGGAGTTACTTGAGGACAAGTAACATGAAAGTTTGGGAGATTTTGATACACCAAAAATATATGCATTTTAGACCTATATTTTATACTAATTTTTGGTGATATTGTACTTTAATGGAAGATAGTTTTTTGTTTTCTTGCATGTTGTTGATTTTTAGGACTTGAAGCAAAAAAATAAGCAAAAGAATGGAATTTAGAGTCAAAATGGTGTTTTTGAAGAAATGCTCAGCGCCGACAGCGCTAAGAGCAGTGCCAAGAACGCAGACCAATAGACAAATGGTGAATTTTACTCAGCGCCAACGACGCTATTTGATAGAAAGCAGCAAATTAAATTGCAGATCACTGGTGCCGACAGCGCCAATATCGGTTCAGACCCTGTTTCTAGAAGATTCAACAAATTTGGACACTTTTTGAAGAGTTTTTGGAGGCACCTATTGGGGAACCGACTTTAGTCTTTTTGGGGCAAAAATTGATCAGAAAAGTGACTCTTCCTGACATCTCATCATCCCAATTCAACCTTTTATGCATCTCACATTTTTCTATTCTTCATTCCACAACCATTTGGAGTCCACTGTTCTTATCATTTAGAGTTTTGTGGTGATATTAAGTGTGAATTTATCTCTAAGAGTGTTGGAGAAGGAGAAAAGTGAGAAATTGCTTCTTCCTAGTTTTCCTAAAAGAGGCTACAAGGGATTAGAGTTTCAGACAAGTGTTGTTTATTTATTAGTGTTGTATGAACATTTTTTTATATATAAAATTTGTGTTTTGTTGAATCTTTCTCATGAAGTCTAAGAATTTTACTTTATCTTTCTCCCTACTCTAAGATATGGTGAAATGAAGAGATAATATCGATGTGTCAATATTAAAATATAAAATAAATTGTGATGATTTTTCAACTTTGAAATAAATTTACTTTTTGATCTGGCTAATTGAATTGTTAAAATGTGTTATGAAACATATGATTCAGGAAATGGAGGTTGAGTTCTACAATAGAGTAAGGATGACATTTGATTCCATGAAGGAGAATTTCATTCATGAAATTAAGTAAAAATAAATAGGGAAATATACTTTGTTAGGTGTACATTTTGAGATCCTTTAGGGTGACAGACTAAAATCTCCAATTCGGTCTTAATGTTTAAAAACTAATACGAGAGTTAGCTTTTAAGTGAAGGGAAGTAGGTGCTCTAGAGTGGGAGCCAGTATCCTCCTAGCCTAGCCACGGATTTAGGAACTAAACCTGGGATTAGCAAAAAAAATTTTATAACACTGTATCAAGATAGAGAATTAAAACTGCTCCTATTTGACACAATACATATTAGAACCATTTATCTCATCTCATTTCACCAAAATCTCATTGTAATGGGAAAAATGCTTTTTCACATAAGAAATTTTCATCACATAAATATAATTTAATAGTTTAGTAGTTAGTGCTTAAACCTTTTTATTTCAGTTTTGTTATTAGTTAAATAATTTAGTTCTGATAATATCTCAACATTCAAAATTAGTGACACTAATTTCGTTTTGACTTTCTGTGAATTTCCTAATAAATTTATCATTTCAAATTTAAACCTTTCCCGTGGGATCAATATTTGGGTCTTAAATAGAAAGTCCTTTATAACTTGATAAAGATACATATACTTACGTAGAATCCCAACATTAATTGCTTAAATTTCTTATTAATAAAATATTATATCAAGCTTTTAGCATCATTGCATAGCGCAGTCAACTATATAATTTTTACACAACTATATTCTCGGGATCAAAGGGAGGCCTCAATCAGATAGTTGTAGTAGCGTTGAATGAGTCCAACGAACCTCTAGATGAATTCTTGGGGCCTAGGTATGATTTCAACCAAGGCCAATTTCAGGTGTTTGTCAAGGGTTATGCAAGAGGCTCTCTGTGATCAGACTTTTGCAGAGAACCAACTCCTCTCACTCAGGGGATAGTGTGTGCACAGTTAATTAGAGTTTGGCTCACTGTGGAGTTGTGGAGAAATCTGTCCTATTTTTTAGGCAAATTTCAATGAAGAAATTGGATCTGTGAAGTGACTGTGAGTGGCTGAGAGTAAGGAGATTGAATTTAGGAAGGTTTGAAGAGGCTCTGATGAGATTATGGCAGAGTTTCCCCAAGGTTTCAAGCATTCTCCCCTTTTTCCGTGGAGAGCTTCATTTATAGCCATTGCTATTTGGTGGAGCTCGGGGCTGGGAATTGGGTGATAAAGCTTGTTAAGTTGAAGGGAAGAAAGGCTACAATGGCCAATGGGACTTAACCAACTCAGAGAGGTTTAATTTTGGGTTTTAGCCATTTGGGGCTCCCATGGACTGGCTATTTTTGGTACCTGAGGTGGTGGCTGGCCAGTTTTCAATTATTTCTGAGCTCAGGAAGGCCAAGGGTTGCTTGATGATGGTTAACCACTAATGACAAGGCATGATGGCAAAGATATTTTAGTTTAGGCCAAAAATGGGGTGAAATTACTTAGATCAAGGGAACCTTGGTCCATATCTTATATAGATTGGGCTAGGTGGGTCTAGTCTGCTCACTTGAGTCCAAAAGGTGGCTATACAGGCTTTGGATATATAAATTTTACATGGCTTAATCAATTTTGGTGCAAGGGTTCAATTTGGGTCAAATTGGCTTGAAGTTGGGTTTGGATTGGGCTAGCCATGAAACTAGACAGAATTGATTAATTAAGATGATATAGATGATTTTCACAAGGATTTTGGAAAAGATTTGGAGTGATTTTGAATTGATTTGGAGGGTCAATTTAAAGGATTTTGGTCATTTGGTTAATTTTGGGGGCATTGGGTTAGACTTAGGTTTGAGTTTGGCTAGACTTTAGCTAGGGCCCAATGAATGGTTTGAATTGGTATTAAGAATTTTCATGAAGAGTTTTAGATATAAATTGAATGAAAATTTTGGGGTTGTGGGGCTCAATATGGTGGAATTTTGGGACACTATCAATTTAGGGCAAAATCGGAGGTTTTGGTCCAAGTTGATCTTGAGTAAAATTGGGGCTTGAACAAGGCCAATTGAAGACTCAGTTTGATATGGGAGAGTGTTTAGAAGAGTTTATGATTAAAAGATGAGGCAATTGGATAGATTTGGAGTTCAATTGAGTGAGATTTTTGTTTTGGGTCAAATTAGGGCTTTTTGATCTAAGTTAAAATTGAACTCAAATGTGGGTCAAATGGGCATAGATTTGGTCTAAATCAAGCTTGTACATAATTAATTTGAGTTTAAAGTTGGAATTTGGGGAAATTGAGATCCAATTGGTGGACAATTGGGGTGAATTGGGATAATTGGGCTTTTAAAGGCAATATGGGGCTTTTGGTCATAATTTTTCAAATTAGTCAAATTGAGCTCAATTGAGTGGTTCAAAGTGATTTTGGGGACATTTGAAGTGATTTGGAAGGCTTTGGGACAGTTTGAGTCACCAAGGGTATTTTGGTAATTTTGGCAAAATAAGGGATATTTTGCTAATTTTGGAAATTTTAGAAAATTTTCGGCAATTTGGTTGATTTGAAATTGTTTAAGATGATCTTTGGGAAAATATAGGTATTTTGGGTAAATTTTGGAATTTTGGCCAATTATGGGATTTTAAGGGCAATTTGGTAAATTGGGCGGATTTGGGAGCAAAAGGCTAAGTTTCGTATTTTGATAAAATTGGGGTGTCAATCACCCTACATGAGCCATGGACTAATATAATTCCCTACTTTGGGTCTTTCATGTACTGGTCCTAGCTAAACCCTGGCCTAGGGCTAAGGGTCTAGGGGACCATCTACATGAGTCTCCGAAAAGGGTCAAGGGATCAAAATCAGGTAGGTTTGGACTTAAGTTAGTGAGTGGGAGTGTAATGTGCAAGTGTGTGTGAGAGAGCAACCAAGAACACACCACCAGAGGGCTAACCCTAAGGCCACGTAATCCTGTGAGGACTCACCTTGAGCTCTCCCATATTTACTCCACCTACTTAGTGCTAGAGGTTAGGACCAATATGCGCAACTTCAAGTTGAGAAAAGAAAAGTTTAGAATTTCTATTGGTGAGGGTTCCTTTATAATCTTCTAGGAATAGTTTGTGGGAAAGTTCTATGGCTAGATCGTAGGCTACCAAACAAGAAAAACTAGACCTCAAACAAAAGTGAGGTCAACAAATTAAAATATGTGTTATTGGGTCTATTAATAGCATTTATANGATGTAATTAACTATAGGGGCTTGCCCTTATAGGAAGCATGTCCGAACCCAGTTTAATATAAATTCTATTTAATCCTTTATATTAAATAGGGAAACTTGTCAGAAAATACAAAGGTTTCGCAGACCAAATGGACGTCATAATTTCCTTAGTTAATTTGATCAAGCCTCATCCTCAAGATTTGTGTTTACNGGGCTTGCCCTTATAGGAAGCATGTCCGAACCCAGCTTAATATAAACCCTATTTAATCCTCTATATTAAATATGGGAACTTGTCGGCAAATACAAAGGTTTCGCATACCAAACGAACGTCATACTTTTCTTAATTTAAGGAACTTGTGGGAAAATACAAAGGTTTCGCAGACCAAACAGACGTCATACTTTCCTTAGTTTTTTTTATCGAGCCTCATCCTCAAGTCTTGTGTTTATCCTTTGGGATAGATACAAGATTTGAGGTACAACGCTCTTTCATTTAAACAGCCTCATCCTCAAGTCTTGTGTTTATCCTTTGGGATAGATACAGGATTTGAGGTACAGTGCCCAAGTCTTGTGTTTATCCTTCGGGATAGATACAGGATTTGAGGTACAATGCTCTTTCATTTTTAACTATAAAAAATATGAGGTCAGTTTGATTTCATACTTCAACATCCTTCTGATGCGAGCGATGGGATTTCGATTCCGGTTACCGACAACTTCTTACGGGCAACTCCCCTCCAACCCCAAAATAACGCCGACAGAGGGGTGAGCCTCTCTCATTACTTCTTGGAATCAGGTGGTGGTGGCAATGCAGCGGCAATCCTATAAACAATCTCCTCCATAGTAGAAGAGGACAATGTGTGACTGATCCAGATTTTTTTATAGATGTAATATGCGATGTATGTGATTATATGCTCATTTTACTTAATAATAATTCCTACTTTGCTACAAAGCCAAAAACTCGATCCAAAGCAAAAAATAGGTAAATTTTCCACTATGAAGCAAAGAGGAATACAATTATAATAATAATTAAATATGAGATACTATGCAAGTATATGTATCGTTATTAAGAAATGTAGGACATTTTGATTAAGCCACGAATATGAAACCTACAAGGAAAACTGGAAATATGCACTTTTTAAAATACAAGAAATTAGATATCAAAATTTTACCCAACAAAATATTCTTGTTTAAACTCAAGATGCTGTAATTGGAATGAAAGTTTGATTCTTTTTGCAATTTTTGATATATGAAAATAATGTAAACAACTAAATAGCTTATTTAAATACTTGCAAGATGAAGGTAATATAAATAACATATCTTTTTCCTTATCATGAATCAGTAATAAGTATAGAACTTCTGTTTCTGAAGTATACTAATTGTGTTGTGCCAAATATGAGCAATAATATTCTTTCCCCTTACTAGAGATGCTATATAGAATATTGGCTAATTTATAATTTAAATGGTCTTGAAAATTGGTTAGATAGGGAAGATACTAGCTCTCACTCTAGAGTTCCCTCTTTTCCATTCACCTGGGGTCTGACATCTCGTATCAAAACCTAAAATTATAAATCAAATTAGGGGCTTTATCCTATCACTCTAAAGTCCTCTAATTCTACACCAATAAAAGTTTATTTCTCTATTTATTTGCACTCAACCCCAAGAACTACATTCTCATCCATAAAATCAAATGTGATTCTTACCACTTGTTGACTGAGACAATACCATCTCAGTTCTTGCATGTTCTCACAATAGATATTAACATATTAATTAGCCAAATCAAGAAGTAAATGAAGTACAAGGTTCCAAATCAACACAACTTATTCCAACATTTAAGTCTAATACATCACACAAATTCTTTTAAATACTTAATCACTTATCATTTTAAAGAAAAAGATAAAGAAAACTACTTAGAAATCTTGGAGAAAATAAAGCCATACTTGAGTTTAAAGGTAGAAATCATGCACACAAACAAGGAATCTAAATTAAAACCAAATGTAGTCACAAAGTTAAACAATTATCTCAAATTCTCTCCACCAAGTGTCTTGAAGTTTCTATGAATTCTCTTCCTTCACTAACATTATAAACTAAAACTCAAAATAAAAAGAAAAGTGGGCGGCGGGGGTTACTTGGATGGATTATGGCTGTTGGTTGAGATTGGCTGGCCTCTCCTTTTATTGATCCAAGTCTTTTTTTATTAAAATTCAAANCTATGAAAAATATGGGGTCAGTTTGATTTCATACTTCAACGTCTTTCCGAAGCGGGCGACGGGATTTCAATTACGGTGATCGATAGCTTCTTATGGGCAACTCCCCTCCAACCTCGAAATAACGCCAACAGGCTCGTAATATTTAAAGATGTTAGTTACCAATTATGTTATTTTCTAAATCTGATTAATTGAGTTTAGGCATCGAGCCTAAGTCACTACTATGCTTTTAACAATCATGATAAGTGGAAGGGTGATTATCAAAATTTTGATTTAAGTGATATGTATTCCTATCAAATGGACAAATCATCCTCAACTTTGGGCTTAAGAAAAGTAAATAATCATCTTTCCAACTTAAGCCCATTATTGATGAATCATTTGATCTTAATTGACTTCCAAGTCGTAAATATTAGGAGGATTATGATTTTGTTGATGTTGTGCAAGGGTGGTGAGTGGGTTTCTACCTTTTAGTCCCATTGTATTTCAGTCATCCAAACCAACAAAAATAATTATATAAATTAAATAAAAATTAGAAAAATCATAAATTCTCCTCTTATATCTTAATTGACCCTTAAGTGGGGTACCTTAAAATTTTCAAAGTCATTTGAGTTGTATTTAATAAGTTATGAAGTGGACAGCTCTAGGGGCAAATTGGTAATTTTGAGATTTTGATGTCTTAAATAATTTTTTGGTTAACCAAATGGGAAATGGATAATTTTGATCATAATAAACTCTTTTTTATGTTTGAACTATAATGGGTTAAGAGGTAGAAACCAACTTGTCACCCTTTCATGATAAGGAGAAAATGGTAATTTTTTGTTGTTAATGATTCACTTATTTGGAGCCTTGTTGACCTCACTTTTGGTTGTTAGTTTTCCCTCTTTAGTAGCCTAAGGTCTAGCGATAGGACTTTCTTATTGATTATTCTTAGAAAACTAAAAAATGAACCCTTACCATTAGAAACTCTAAACTCTTCTTTGCTCAACTTGAAGTTCCACGTATTGGTCTTAACCTCTAGTACTTAGTAGGTGGGGTCAGTGTGGAGGAATTTCAAGAAGAGTTCTTATATGATTGCTTGACCTTAGGGTTGACCCTAGGCGTTGGCCTGGAGCAAGCTCACTCACTTGCACTCACTATAACCTATATCCACTTACAACCCTAAACCTAGAATTGTTGACTTTAATCCCTTGATCTTTTGGAAGACTCATGTAGATGGTCCCATAAACCCACTAGCCCTAGGCTAGGGTTTAGCTAAGACCAGTGCATAGAGGACCCAAATGAGGATTTTATTGGTCCATAGCTCATATATAGTGGTTGGTACCCCAATTCTACTAAAATATCCAACTTGGCATTTGCCCTTAAATTCACACAAATTACCTAAATGCCCTTGAAATCTTAAATTTGGTCAACATTCCCAAATTCAACCAAAATACCCATATTTGTTCAAAAATCATTTCAAAATACCCAAATTGCCCAAAACCACCCAAAAATTCCAAAATTACCAAAATACCCTCAAATTTGCCAAAATTATAAAAATACCCTTAGCATCCCAAACTTTCCCAAAACATCCAAAATCACTTCAAATGTCTCTAAAACAAATTTAGATCATTCAATTGAACCTAATTTGACCAAAACTCCCAAATTCCCTTTAAAGGCCCAATTTACCCAATTTCACTTCAATTATCCATCAATTTGGCCCAAATTACCCTCAATTTCAATCCTAAACTCAAATTCATCTTTCATATGATCAATCAAAACCAAATCCAAGCCTAACTGACCCATTCTTTGAGCTCAATTTTGATCCAAATCAAAACCTCCAATTTTTACCATGACCTAACCCTACCTAATTGAACACCATAACCTACTCAATTTGCCCTAATTTGAATCCTAAAATCTTCATAACAATCCTACACATCAAATTGGACCCTTAGTTGGCCCTGCTGAAGCCTCAATTTCACTTAATTTTAACCCAAGTCCAAAATCCCCAAATTTGCCTCAAATTGGCTATATCCCCAAATTTCACTAAATTGAATGTCAAACACCAAAAGTGGCACCCAATTGATGTTGAGAACTCTTCATGACATTTCTCTAGATAATTTTGAAACATCAATTTGGACCTAACCCAAACTAAACCCAATTCTCACCCAACACCCCGAAATTGACCAAATGCTTAAAATCCTCTAAAAATGAACCTCCAAATCAATTCAAATCACTCCAAATATTTTTCTAAACCTAATATGACAATCATCTACACAATATTGATCAATCAATTAAGCTCAATGTTATGGCTAGCCTAACCCAAACCTAAATTCTAGCCATTTTGACCCAAATTGAACCCATGAACCAAAATTGGCTTAGCCATGCATAAGCCGCCAAATTGATGACACCACAACTACCAAATACACCCTATGGACTAGGCTAAACTCACCTAAACCAGCCAAGATGAGCAATGGACCAATGGTCCCTTGATTTAAGAGATTTCACCCCTATATTTGGACTAAACTCAAATATCTTGGCCATCATCACTTAACCTTAGGAGTTAACCATCATTAAGCACCCTCTGGCCTCCCTTAGCCAAGAAGTGACCATACCCTTGCTAGCCGCCACCTCAGCCATCGGAAACAGCCAGCCCAAGGGAGCCCCAAATGGCCAAAATCCAAAATTAAACTTCCATAAGCTGGCTAAGTTCCATTGGCCATTAGAGCCTTTCTTCCCTCCATCTCAACAAGCTTAAGCACCTAACTCCCAGCTTTGAGCTCCATCAGGCAGCCATGGCTCTAAATGGAGCTCTCCATTTACAAAGAAGAGTGTGCTTGGAACCTTAAGGAAACTCTGCCAAAATCTAACCAGAGCTTCTCTAAACCATCCCAACTGCAATCCCCTTGCTCTTAGCCACTGATAGCCACCCCTTAGAGCCAATTTCTCCACTGAAATTTTCTCTAAAACCATGAAAGATCTCTCCACCCTAGCACAGTGCACCAAACTTCAATTAATTGTGCACACACCATCCCCACAGTGAAAGAGGCTAATTCCCCACAAAAGCCTCCTCTGAAATAGCCTCTAGCATAGCTCTAGAGCAACACCTGAAATCTACCTTGGTCGAAATCATATTTAGACAATCCGCCAAGGCAAGAGACTTCATTCAGAGGTTCGTTGGGTCTAATCGAAGCTACCAAAACCATCTGATTGAGGCCTCTCCCTCTCAGACAAATGTATTGAATTCCAACCCTAATTCGAGCTTATTTTGATTCATTATACGTATTTAATGTATTTCATACCACATATACCATATGGATAGGTTTGTTTAGAGTAGATGATGGTTTAGAAACAAACCCCATGCGATTTGTTTGAGTCTAGACCAGGATCTTCAGGTTTAGTGTGAATGGCTTACGGGTTAGGTCACTTGGGGATGATAACGGAGAGCCGTCCGATCACACGTTTATTTCATCTATGGAGGAGATCAAGCCGGACCAACTCTTGGTGTGTGAACCACAGGCTACGTGGTAGCTAAGGTGGATGACAACCTGAAATAGCGGAGTGCCGCATGTGGGTTCGGAGCCGCCATAGGTTGAGTTGGCGCCGCGTAAGATAAGCAGAAAAATAGGATTTTTTGAATTATTTTAAATGCCTAAACTTAAAAAATTCATATTTTTCTCTTGAAAAATCATTAAAAAAATATCTTCTTGCTCAGTGAATAGAGGAGAATAATGTGGGCTAAAAATAAAAATTATTTTTTTATTCCCTAATTTTTAATGAATTAAATACCCCCTGTGGTATTTTAATTCTTAAATATTGCTCACCATAGCTTGAAATTTTGAGGGTTCATTTCTCATGACAGATGTCTTCTGATTTTTCCAAGGTCAGAGAACATCTTTAGGCTTCAAGCCCTAATTTTGAAGCTAAGGTGACCATTTTGGCTATTTTAATTATATAAATCAAAATATCATTTGAAAAAATTTGGGATTAATTTTAATAGGTTTCCTATGGTCAGGGAAGTCTAGAAAAAATATCATGATGTCTTGAATTATCTTGTAAAGTTCTATATTTAATTAAATGTAAATATGTTGTGTTAATATTTGTAAATTATATACTTATCAAAATTGATAAAATCAATCCCACATTGTTCTTAAAAAATCATGTTTACCCACTGTAAAAATTTGAAAAGTATTTGATGAAGTTCAAGTATTAAAGTTGATTTTCTAAGGAACCTTGTATTTGTGTACAAAACAATTATATCAAATTAAATACACTTGGGAAAATTATGAAAAGTGGTTTTCTGAGTTCCTTGTGATCAGAGGCACATAGGAAAAATAAAAATTATTTTTTTTAGAAAATACTTAATGTTTTAGCCTTATTTAGATTTTAAAATGATTAAAAATAATTAAAAATCCAAACGATGTCAAAACATTTCAAAACATGCATAATTGCCCCCTGATCACTTGTAACTCATTAAAATATTTTTCCTAATTTTCCTAAGTTAAAAAAAAAATAGTAGGCTTAAAGTGGATTTTCTTTATTCTCCCATTAAAATAATTTTATTAATTTAATTAAAAAAATCATGAAATTTTGTCTAAGTATTTCTCTGATTTTGGTAAACCTCTAATAATTTTCAAATAAAAAATAACTTTATTTTGGAAAGTCAAATAAATCAACTTCTAAAGAATCTTATTTTCTAAGCTTAAATAAATATTTAAATTAAATTAAATTTTGAGAAGTCCACATATTCTCCTTTAAATATTATAATTATCTCATGAATATGACACTTTAAACCCTCAAAGTCATTTGGGTTATGTTTAATGAGTTATGAGGTGAAGCGCCCCAAGGGCAAAATAGTCTTCTTAGACTTTGGTGCCTTCATCAAAATTTAGGATTAACCATGGGAAAATGAGTAATTTTGATCTTAATTAATATGCTTGGATTATTGAAATGCAATGGGGTTAAAGTTAGAAACTCACTCACCACCCTTGCACAACATCAAAAAAACCATAATCCTCCTAATCTTAATGACTTAGAAATCAATTAAGATCAAGTGATTTTCAAGTGATTGGTTTAAGTTAACAAAAAATGATAATTTACTTTTCTTAGGCCCAAAGTTGAGGATGATTTGACTATTTGATAAGAATACATATCACTCGAATCAAAAATCTTAATAATCACCATTTCACCTATCATGATTGTTAAGTCTTAGTAGTGACATATGCTCGACGTCTAAACTTAATTAATTGGATTTAGAAAATAACATGATTGGTGTTTAACATATTTGAACACTGCAAGCTTGACCTTAACTGTGGGCACCACAACCTTTAAATGACCTAAACTTACCTTAGGGGCACCCACTCACATAACATTTAAATGAAACACCAAATTATTAACTAGGTATCCTATCCTCAAGATAATTAAATTATCAGGTTTCGATGAGCAACGAGGTAGTCACACTTTAACCTCAGATGATTAATGAAATAGTATGATAAGTCCACAAATGAACTTGAAATATTTCAAGAGATATTCAAAATAACCTCGGGGCATGCCTCGAGCACTTTGGAAATCTATTGGACATTCTGAGGGCAAACTGGACTTGTCATATTTTTATTCTAAAATCATCCACTAGGATCTTCTGAGATTCAATAAAATCATAACTCGGGGTTTTGGTAGCTAAACCTTCATATACTCATGCAATTTAAATTCCTTGCAAAATTATATATATGTCTTGCAAGTACTGACCTTTCAGGTGGTGGAACAAGAAGAATCGGCAGGTACGCATTTAAATTAATGCATTTACCTTTTTGTATTTCTTGTCTTGAGCTTACATGTTAAACAACAATGTCACCGTACATGAAAACCAATACTGTTTGGATAGCCGCAAAACTAAAATCAACCAAGATAAAGTTCACCGCCACAAAATTCAAAATATAAGACAAATCAAAATTTAATCACTAACATCACAAAATAACAATTACAACTAAATTAAGACGTCTCTATCGAATGATCGGGAATCCCTCAGAGGAGGTAACCTACAGTTGCTAGCGAGATTTCCCGGAACTCATTAAGTTAAGTTTAGTAAATTAATTTGAACTAAATGAATCCGATAGAAAATAGTGATACCAGAACGAGGGAACTGTAGGATCCTAACTGGTGTCGCTCTAATCAATTTTAATATGCCCCATAATATTTAAAAGTTCATAACCATAGGGACATCTGATTTGACATCTTAAACTAACACATTAGAAAATTTAAACTTTTCGCGATGAGAAGCTTGAAGCTAGCATTGTGGCCAGCATGACCATTTTCAACAGCAAGAGGATCTAGAATAACATATCTTTCCTTTGAATTAAACAACAAGCCATAGGATTTCGAGGTTGTTTGCTTATGCAACAGAAATCCTCAACCTTTTCTTTAGGCCTTTGTATAGCTATGTTGTACAATCTAAGCTCTAACTCGTCTTAGGATTCTGAGGTTGATATTTGTCACGACCTAAATCCTCACATCTGTCAGGCTATTCTTGTGATCGTTTCACACGAACCTAAGCCCTAAAAAATAAAATTGGCAGGATGAAACATTTCAGTATTTCTCCTCGAAACTGAAGCCAAACCGTAGGGTAGCATGGGAAGTCACCATGATTCTCCTACATCCCCTAGTTCTTTCTTCTTTGGACTCTACAACAAAATGTTCCAAATTGATCCATTCCCTTTTCACACCTCTTTGTCTAATCTAGTGTTTATCTTTCGGGATAGATACATGGTTTGAGGTATAGTGCACTTTCATTTAAACTATGAAAAATTTGGGGTCAATTTGATTTCATATTTTTTATAATTTATATATATGTCAATTGAACACCTTTCCGAAGCGGACGATGGGATTTTGATTCGGCGGCCGACAGCTTCCAACGGGCAGCTCCACGACCCAAAAATTGTGCAGACACGCCTCTAGCTGGTGATTAGATGATAAGGCTTAGTAGTGAGCTAGGCTTGATATTTAAACTTGTTTAAAGAGGTTTAGAAAAGAATAACTTGATTGATTAACGAATACATTTGAACACTACATTTACAACTTTAATTGTGGGTACAAGATTTTTAATGACTTAAGCTTGCCATAGGGGCATCTTCTTACATAACTCTTAAATAAAACATCAAGTGAATGTCTAAGTACCTCATTCTTGGGATAATTGAAACATTAAGGTTCATTGAGCATAGGGAGTATTAAACCATTGAATTTAAATTTAACTTCATTGATTAATTGAGCAAAGTAAAAAGTCCAAATGAACTTAAAACATCTCAATGAATTTCAAAAGTTGTTTAAGGTTATGTCCCAAATACTTTTGAAATATTTTGGATAATTTGAAGGACTACTAGACTTATTATTCTTAGCTCAAGAAAATCATCCATTAAAACTTTTATGGACCCACCAAGTAATGCTTCGGGACCCGATAATTTACCTAAATCAATAAAAATACTCTACACTACTTATCCTATCTGAATTGACCCAATGCTCAAGGATTTGAGTCTTCTCTAAGATATTTAAGTCCTAGTAAGCTACTGAGATATTTTTTTTTTGCCACATATGGATCATCGAGCTTTTTTAAGTCTTAGGTCTAGGTGGTTAGGGCAATGACGATCGTGCTAATGTGTGTTAAAACAAGGAATATGATGAGGGATTTTTGAATAGTATCTTCTACCTCAAGTGCCTTTAATAAAAGGAGAGGATAAGGACTGATGTTACTATTCAACGACTCTTAAGAAGTTGATTGCCCCCGAGTCTTAGGTCAATTAAATTGATTAACTTGTGGACTGTACCACCCTAAAAAATGTTTTAAACAAAAATCTCTTTTCATGATAAACATAAATTTTATATGCATTAAAATTAAATTTAAAATGAAAACTTATAAAGGTTCACGGTTGATCACTTGGATCGATGTTAAGACTGCCCTCCGTAGATTATCGGGTTGGTAGCTCCCATTTATGGTCGAGAAGCACTCAGTTCAACTCTGAGGCCCCATCTTTACCAACGTCTTATACCCAATTTTGGTCTTCCATATGTGACTACGGGTTTTGTTTTTTTACTCTTGTTTTGTTACAACTAATCTTTCTGAATTTTTTTGTATCAAATGCTCTTATTTAGTATCCTGTAATTTATTTAAATTTTCTGCAAATATATTAAGTTTTATGATGTTAACCATGCAGCAGTAATAAAAGCCCAGGTACGGATTTATATTTTATGAACTGTGATTTTACTTATTTACTTTACAACACTTTCTTACCTGCATTTATTTACTTTACTTGAACAACTATACCAAAACTAAAAATTACAAAACCATTTTCAAAATTAAAAAAAAAATTTCAAAGAATAATAATTTCATAATATGTCCTCTTGAATTTACGGGAGTCCCTCAGATGAGTTAACCCCTGGTTGTTAACAAGATCTCCCTAGTTTAAATGAGCCTAACAACTCATTTAAACTAAGTAAATTTAGGAGAAAATAATGGTACCGGAACGAGGGAACCATGGAATCCTAAACGGTGTCGCTCTAATCAACTTTAACCACGCCTCCCTTCCCATAATATTTGAATGTAACCAAAACATGAAACACACTTGGTAAAACCTTTTGAATCTTAGACTTTAGGATTGCCACTTCAACGAGGAGTTTGGAGTTGATTCCGTGGGCAGCATGACAAAGATGTACAGAAGAACAATTTCAAGAGAGCAAGTGGACCCACAACAATAAATCTCTTCCTTAGAATTAAATAACGATTCATAGGATTTCAAGGTTGTTTGCCGAGTACAACGTAAATCCTCACCTTCTCTTAAGATCTTTGCACAATCATGTTGTGCATTTAAGCCCTAACACTCCTTAGGCTCTGAAGTTGTTACTTTTTACGACATAAATCCTCATATATTTCAAGCTATTTGTATGATTGTGTAACACAAATGTAAGCCCTAATTAATAAAAATGGCAAGAAGAAACATTTAATAATATCTCTTAAAAATTGAAGTCAAACCATAGGATAGCCTATGAAGTCACTGAGGTTCTCCTCAGGATTCGTGACATCCCTTAGTTTTCTTCCTTTGGATTCCATAATAATTTATCTAAATTTGAGGCTTGCCCATTTGACACTCCTTTGCCCGAATTTGTAAGGTCCTTCCCTTTGAAATTTTTGAAGACAATATTTTCTGATCTAAATTAAGAGTTTTCTTAAGTAACCTTGGTCTTTTAAGATGTAATTAATTATAGGGGGTTGCTTATAGGAAACTTTAGGACCCAACTTAATATAAACCTTGTCTAATTGTTCATACTAGATAGGGAAAAATTTATTGGTCAACATAAATGGTTTCACTGACTAAAATGGATGTCATAGATTATTTGGCTCATTTAATTCAGCCTCACTAGTAAGTAATATGTATATTCCTCTGTGTGGATATATCGCTTATGGTGTTGTGCTCATTTATTTAAACTATTGTCTATATGGGATCAATTCGGNAAAGTCCTATGGCTAGACCTAGGCTTACTAAAGAAGTTTTCTAGACCTCAACCAAAAGTGAGGTCAACAATGGCGCTATCGACGAGCCTTTAAAATTAATTGCCTGGACTCTCGAGAAAAACCCATAGTCAGCGGCATCGAGCCTGTCGTCGGCGTCCAAGGCAAAAATTTCACAGTTTCGCTCTGCTCCAAATGCATTCCAATTTTCTCTATGGATCCAATTTTTATGTTGATTCAAGGGTAAATATGAGCAGTAGAGTTCAATACTACCAAAAACTAACGATAATTTCAAATAAAAATACTATAATTGCAAAATAAAGATAACTATGGGCTGCCTCCCGTAAAGCGCTTAGTTTAACGTCTTCAGCCCGACCTATTCAGGTATTACACAGGTTGACTGACCATTAAAACCACTTTAAAATTTAGTCTTTTACCCTCAAAATATGACTTTAATCTGTGTCCATTTACTTTAAATTTATTCTTAGTCTTTTGATATTCAATTTCAACAGCTCCGTAAGTATAAACTCGAGTCACAATAAAGGGTCTCAACCAACGAGACTTCAATTTCCTAGGGAATAACTTCAGCCTTGTATTGTAAAGCAAAACTTCTTGTTTTAGTTCAAAGTTTTTTTTGTTAATCTTTTGATCATGCCATAACTTTTGTTTGTCCTTATAAATTATGTCGTTATCATAAGATTATTTCTTAATTCTTCCAATTCATTCATTTGTAACAATCTCTTCTCACCAGCAGCTTTCAAATTATAATTGAATTCTTTAATCGTCCAATATGCTTTATGATCCAATTCTACTGGTAAGTTACAAGTCTTTCCAAAAATCAGCTTGTAAGGAGTCATTCCAATAGGAGTTTTATAAGCAATCCTATAAGCCCATAATGCGGTATCCAGTCTAGTAGACCAATCTACTCTACTAGGGTTTACAGTCTTCTCAAGTATTTGTTTAATCTCTCTATTAGAAACTTCAGCTAGCCCACTAATTTGAGGGTGATAGGAAGTAAAGATTCTATGAATAATATTAAACTCTTATGCCAATCTCTGAATGTATTTATTCCTAAAATGGGATCCTCCGTCAGTGATAATCACTCTTGATATTCCGTATCTAGTGAAACCTTTTTTCATTAAAAATCCTAAAACACTTTTAGCATCACAACGAGGTAAAGCTTTTGCTTCAATCCACTTTGAAACGTACTCTACCGCAATTAATATGTATAAGTTCCCAGTTGAAGGAATAAATGGTCCCATGAAATCTAATCTCCAAACATCAAAGATCTCAACTTCTAACATGAAATTCAGAGGCATTTTATTTCTTCTAGATATATTACCTCCTCGTTGGCATTGATCACAAGTTTTTATGTATCTTTAAACATCTTTAAAGAGAGTAGGCCAATAGAATCCAGTTTGTAAAATTTTATAAGATGTTTTATCAATCACAAAATATCCTCCAAATTGAGAATCATGAAATTTTTGAATGATTAGTTCAGTTTCTTCATAAGGTACACATCTTCTCATAATAATAACCTTACATTGTTTATATAAATCAGGTTCATTCTAAAAATATGCTTTCACATAATGAATGAATTTTCTTTGCTGTTGCAATGTCAACATAGGTGGCAAAATATCACTTACAATATAATTAACAATATCAACATACCATGGTATTTTCCACTCATTAATATTATAAAGTTGTTCATCAGGGAAACTGTCTGTAATTTCTTTTTTGGTTTCAGATAATTCATGATATTCTAATCTCAACAAATGATCAGCAATTTTATTATCAGTTCCTTTTATATCAATAACCACAAAATCAAATTCTTGCATCAAAAGTATCCATCTAATTAACCTTGTTTGGCATCCTTTCATCAGATATTTAATAGCAGAGTGATCAAGTGCACAACACATTTAGCTCCAATTAAATAAGATCTAAATTTTTCTAAAGCATACACAATGGTCAGGGTTTAGCATCCTTCTTTTGCATAAGATATTTAATAGCAGAGTGATCAGTATGCACAACACAAAGTTGGTTTGGCATCCTTCTTTTACATCAGATATTTAATAGCAGAGTGATCAGTGTGCACAACACATTTAGTTCATCCTTCTTTTGCATCAGATATTTAATAGCAGAGTGATCAGTGTGTACAACACATTTAGTCCTATCCTTCTTTTGCATCAGATATTTAATAGCAGAGTGATTAATATGCACAACACATTTAGCTCTAATTAAATAAAGATCTAAATTTGTCAAAAGCATACACAATAGCCAGTAACTCTTTTTCAGTAACAGTGTAGTAAATTTGAGTATCATTAAGAGTTTTACTAGCATAGTATATAACTTTAAAAATCTTATCGTACATTTGTCCAAGAACAGCTCCTATAGCATAATCACTAGCATCGTACATTAGTTCAAATGGTTTCTCCAGTTAGGTGAAACTATTATAGGGGCTGTGATTAGATTTTCTTTTAATAACTTAAAAGCATTTAAACAATCTTTAGTAAACTCAAATTTCTTGTCCTTTTCTATAAGTTGGCATAGAGGGCATTTAAACAGCTTTCAGTAAATTCAAATTTCTTGTCCTTTTCTAAAAGTTGGCATATAGGTTTGTAATTTTTGAAAAATCTTTAATATAACGCCTGTAAAAACCAACATGTCCAAGAAAACTTCTACCCCCTCTGACATTAGTAGGAGGTGTTAATTTAGATATAACTTGAATTTTTGCAGGGTCCGCTTCCATACTATTTTCTGAATTTTGATGCCTTAACACAATTCCTCCTGCAACCATAAATTAACATTTCTCCAAATTTAGAACTAAATTAGTTTTTTTGCATAACTCCAAAACTTTTTCAAGATAATTCAAGCATGCGTCAAATGATGTTCCAAATGCAGAGAAATCATCCATAAACACTTCTAATCCATCATCAATTAACTTACTAACTACAGACATCATACATCTCTAGAATGTTGCAGGTGCATTACATAATCTGAAATACATTCTTCGAAAAGCAAAAGTTCAAAAAGGACTAGTAAAAGTTGTCTTTTCTTGATCATCAGGAGCAATAGGAATTTGATGGTAGCCGGTATATTCATCTAAAAAAAAAAAATATTTGTGCCTAGCAAGTCTATCTACTATTTGGTCTAAAAATGGTAAAGGGAAGTGATTTTTCCTAATGGCAGTGTTTAATTTTCTATAGTAAATGCAAATACGCCACCCAGTAACTTGTCGGATAGGTATTATTCATTATTCTCTTTTGCTTCAACAATCACTCCTCCTTTCTTAGGAACACAATGAATTTGACTTACCTAAGCACTGTCTGAAAAATTATATAATTCAGTGTCCAACCATTTCAAAATTTCCTTCTTGACTACTTCTTTCATCATTGGGTTTAATCTCCTTTATGGATCAACTCTGGGTTTATATTGTTCATCCAATATAATTCTGTGCATACAGCGAAGGACTGATTCCTTTAATATCTGCTAAGGTCCAACCAAAAGCTCTCTTATATCTTTTTAATGAAGGACTGATTCCTTAATATCAGCTAAGGTCCAACCAAAAGCTTTCTTATATCTTTTCAATGTATCTAACAGCATTTGAATATCAGCTAAGGTTCAACCAAAAGCTTTCTTATATCTTTTCAATGTATCTAACAGTCTTTGCTCTTGCAATTACTAAGGTCCAACCAAAAGCTTTCTTATATCTTTTTAATGTATCTAACAGTCTTTGCTCTTGCTGATAAGGTCCAACCAAAAGCTTTCTTATATCTTTTTAATGTGTCTAACAGTCTTTGCTCTTACAGTTCTCCAAAAGCTTTCTTATATCTTTTTAATGTATCCAAAAGTCTTTGCTCTTGCAAATCATTTAAATCTGAAGATATAATAACAAGTAATTATGATGAGTTTCCCAGACACATACTTCAAGTGAATCTTGCAAATCATTTAATTCTGAAGACATAATAACAGGTAATGTAGATGAGTCTCCCAAAAATACATACTTCAAGTGGCTAGGTATATTTTCAACTCAAGTTCAGGTGGTTTTATAATTGACGGAACTAGATTCTTATCAACATTTCTTATAGTATCTAGCATCTCAAATCTTTCCTGCACATAATTTAATTTTCATTTTCTATTTCTTCCAAAATAACTTCATTTTTGTCTTCAAAATGTTCTTTCTCTTCAAAATTTTCTTTAAAATGCTCGTGCAATAGATGTTCACTAATTTCCATGCGAAAACATTCATTATCTCTTTCAACAACACGATATTTCATAGATTTAACAATGTTAAAAGTCTCTTCTTGATCGTTAACTCTCATAGTTAATTTTTCCTTTTGAACATCTATCATAGCTTTTTCAGTAGCTAAAGAGGTCTCCATAAAATTATATATATTTTATTATCTTCCTCCATATCTAAAACATCTAAAATGATAGGTATTTCTTTATCTTCCTCCATATCTAAAGCAATGAAATCCATAGGAAATACAAATTTATCAACTTTTACTAACACATCTTCTATAACTCCCTTAGGATATGTAACTGAACGATTTGCAATTTATCAACTTTTACTAACACATCTTCTATAACTCCCTTAGGATAAGTAACTGAAGGATCCGATTTATCAACTTTTACTAACACATCTTCTATAACTCTCTTAGGATATGTAACTGAACGATCTTTTTATCAACTTTTACTAACACATCTTCTATAACTCCCTTAGGATAAGTAACTGAACGATCCGCTAACTAAAGAGTTTATTTCTTTATCTTCCTCCATATCTAAAACAATAAAATCCATAGGAAAGATAAATTTATCTATAATTTCCTTATCTTTCTCCATATCTAAAACAATGAAATCCACAGGAAAGATAAATTTATCAACTCTTACTAACACATCTTCTATAACTCCCTTAGGATATGTAACTGAACGATCCGCTAACTGTAGAATTACTAACACATCTTCTATAACTCCCTTAGGATAAGTAACTGAATGATAATTTATCCTTACTAACACATCTTCTATAACTCCCTTAGGATATGTAACTGATCGATCTGCTAATTGAAGAATCATATCTAAGACAATAAAATCCACCGGAAAGATAAATTTGTCAACTTTTACTAACACGTCTTCTAAGGATATGTAACTGATCGATCTGCTAATTGAAGAGTTACAGAAGTAGGTGAGACTTCTCCTAAGATTTGTCAACTTTTACTAACACGTCTTCTATAACTCCCTTAGGATATGTAACTGATCGATCCGATAACTGAAGAGTTACAGAAGTAGGTGAGACTTCTCCTAATCCTAATCTTTTGAAAATTGATATAGTGAAGAGTTATAGAAGTAGGTGAGACTTCTCCTAATCCTAATCTTTTGAAAATTGATAGAGGTGAAAATTTATCAACTTTTACTAACACATCTTCTATAACTCCCTCACGATAAGTAACTGAACGATGCGCTAACTAACGAGTTATGTAGGTGTTCTCCTAATCCTAATCTTTTGAAAATTGATAGAGGCATAAGATTAATGTTGGCTCCCAAATGACATAAAACTCTTCCATAAATTTTTTCATCGATAGCACACGGTATAGTGAAACTACCTGGATCTTTTAATTTTTTAGGAAGCATTTTCTCAATAATTGCACTACACTCTTTGCTAAGTGCAACAGTCTCATTATCAATGAACTTTTTTTTTTTCAAAATATCTTTCATAAATTTCACATAATTAGGCATTTGCTCTAAAGCTTCTACAAATGAATATGTACCATTAATTTCTTAAAAATTTCTAAAAACTTGGAGAATTGTTTATCCTTTTCGTGTTGATTCAATCTTTGAGGAAATGGTGGTGGAGGTTTCTCCACAGTAATTTGCATTGGTGTAAGTGGATATTCTAAATCTGGGTATTCATGATCCTTTTCTTTCTCTGTATCCATTTTCTCTTTTTCAATTTCTGTTTCTTTCTGCACTCTTGTTTCCAATTCTTTTCCACTTCGTAATTATATCATTTTTATGTGTCCTTTTCCTTGATTTTAAGGATTTGGTTCCACAGTACTAGGAAAAGTTCTCATTGTTTGGTTACTAAGCGTAGTGGCGATATGCCCCAATTGGTTTTCAATATTCTTGATAGCAGTTCCTTAATTTTGTAACTGGTTTCCTTTAATTTGTAATTAGTTTTCTTGATTCTGCAATTGTTGACCCATGTTTAGTATCATCTTTTCCATAGACAACTTCTTTTCCTTAAATTGAGTGTTACTGTTAAATCTTAGAGGACAAGAAGTCTATAATTAACAATTCTTTGGTTGGATGAATTCCCAATGGGTTCACTGGGTTGTTCGCCCATTGTTAATTAACATTTCCCTGGTTGGATGAATTTCCTAATGGGTTCACTGAGTTGTTTGCCCATTGTTGGGGTCTATAGTTAACATTTCCTTGGTTGGATGAATTTTCTAATGGGTTCATTGGGTTGTTTGCACATTGTTGATCGTAGAAGATTGTTATTCCAATTAAAATTAGGATGATTCTTCCAACCTGGGTTATAATAGTTTGAATAAGGATTATTGGGTCTATTATTAATCATAAAGTCTCATATAAAGGTTGAACATCCACAAATTGCCCAGATGAATTCTCTTCCATCATAGTACGTGTTGGAGAATAATTAATTCCATAATGATCTAATTTCTTTGATATTGCAGCAATCTGCAAAGCTAACATAGATATTGCATCAGAATCGGGGATACTAGCTACTCTTTTAGGATTTAACCTTTCAAAGGGCCATTGAAAATTGTTGGTAGTCATCTCTTCTATTAACAAATAAGCCTCATCAAAAGTTTTTGATATTAAAGAACCACCAGCCGCAACATCTATGATCGATCTAAGAGATCCCACTAATCTATTATAAAAGTTTGAATTATCAACCAATCTGGTAACGAATGATGATCCTAAGAAGATCTTTAAATCTCTCCCAAGTTTCATATATCGACTCTCCATCAATTTTACAAAATGATGTTATGTCATTTCTAAGTTTAACAGTTTTGGATGGAGGGAAATATTTGGATATAAATTTCTGTGAAAGTATTCCCCAAGCTCTAATAGAACCAGGTGCGAATGAATTCAACCACATCTTAGCCTTATCCCTAAGTGAAAAAGAAAAAATTCTAAGTCTAACAACATCGTTCAAAACTCTATCATATTTGAAGGTAGCACTAAGTTTTAAAATACTAGCGAGGTGTAAATTAGGATCTTCATTTGGTGTACCTCCGAATTGATTTTTTTGTATCATTTAAATAATAACAGGTTTAAGCTCAAATGAATTAGCAGCTACATCAGGATTTTAGATATATAAGTGAATTTCATTTGTTGTAGGAATTGCATAATCTCGTAGAGGTCTATGTTGATGTTCATTTTCTATTCCTTGATTGTTCACGTTGTTTTCCATTGTGTCATGATTTCTAGGTTCTTTTCTTAGTTTTCTAATTCTTCTAACATTGTGTTCTAATTCCGAATCGTAGGGTATAAAATTTTCAGGTCCAAATTTACGCACACAATTGAAATCAGTACACAGAAAAATAGTTAACTAGATATCAAAATAAAATGCAATTCAAGTAAAACTTTTCTAATAGTCCTAATTTGTCCGTTACTCTAATTATGATTTTTTTTACTCCCCAACAACGGCGCCAAAAACTTGACAGTGACTTTGTATATGCTTAAGAATACAAAAATTTGATATATTGCTAGAAGATTTAAGTCCCCGACAATTGAGCCAAAAACTTGACAACGGTTATAGATTTGATAAAAATATGTATAAAATATTCAATAATTGCAAAGTCACACTTATCAATGCACGTATCACTCAAGTAATACAGGGCTCTAATGGAGTCCCAGATATCGATCCCACAGGGAGTAATACCAGAGGCTATGAACTAGGATTTAGAACATCAATACTTAATCACAACAATGTAGTTCAAATTGCTTATTTGTCACTAATAGACAATTGAAATAAATATTTAATTTTAACAAGCTCTTAATTAACTAATTCTTCTAATAAAGTTTCTAATGTGAAGTTCAATATATAAGAAAACATCCTTCTCCTTGTCAAGAAATTAAAGTGAATGGATAAAGTGAATTAATTTAAATTATATTGTGTCAAATTGGAGCATATCTATTCTTTACCATTTGATCCAGGCATAAAGAACATTGACTAATCCTATGCTTGATTACTGAATCTGTGGCTAGACTGGGATGATACTGGCTCTCACTTCGGAGCTCCCTTGTTCCCCTCGCCTGAGGGCTAAAATCTACACTTCAACACCCAATGATAAAATTGAGGATTTTAGTCCTCCACTCTAAAATCTCCAATTCTACGCTCGATAATTTTTATTTCCCTATTTATTTGCACCAAATTGGGGATTTTAGTCTGTCACTCTAAAATCTCCAATTCTACGCTCGATAATTTTTTTTCCATATTTATTTGCACCCAACTTTTCACTCTAAAATCTCCAATTCTACGCCCGATAATTTTATTTCCCTATTTATTTGCACCCAACTTTCCTCTAAAATCTCCAATTCTACGCCTGATAATTTTATTTCCCTATTTATTTGCACCCAACTTCTAATCTAAAATCTCCAATTCTACGCCCGATAATATTATTTCCCTATTTATTTGCACCCAACTTCCGAGGGCTTTGAGGCTTTGACCTCCCATGCCCGATAATATTATTTCCCTATTTATTTGCACCCAACTTCCAAGGGCTTTGACCTCCCCAAATCTCCAATTCTATGCCCGATAATTTCATTTCCCTATTTATTTGCACCCAATTTCTAAGGGCTTTGACCTCCCAAATCTTGAGATGTAATCTTCACTTTAGTTGTAAAACTCAACATATTTTAACAGATCAATTGACCAGATTGGTAAACTTCACTTTAGTTGTAAAACTCAACATATTTTAACAAATCAATTGGCTAGATTGAATGTAAATTAAGATTGAAGTGAAAAGATCATCACAATTTCTTTAACATTCTCATGGTTTAACCATTACAAATCACCATTTCACAAAATCTCAAGATAAGGAGAAAGACAGAGAAAACTACTTAGAACTCATGGCCAGAACTCATGGAGAAGATACGAAAAAACTTAGAACTTATATATAAAAGCAAAGTCATACAACTTCAATAAGTAAATACCACTTATCTCTAACTCCTCCACAAGTAAACTCCTCGAAGTTCCTCTGAATCTCTTCCTTTCTTTACAACACACATAATTCTTCTTTGAAGCGGCAAGGAGGAAGAAATCTCTCACTTTCCCTCAACCCTTACAATCTCTCAAAGAATTCCTCACATTACTAACCATAAAATAAACTCTCTACACTCTACAAACAATAAAAACTCAGCGGACACCACCATGGGGCTCCTCTTTTTTTTTTTGGCCCAAATGTTTCTCTTAAAGTTGTAGAAGATTTTTCTAAGAGTTACCTAAGTGTCCCTTCAAAAATCATCCACATTCAATGCACTTGTTAAGAGAACAGCCGTTCTCACCGTCAGCGGCCTCAACGGCGCCGTCGGCAGCCTCAATAGCGCCGTCAACAACCTTCTAGAATATTTGATTCTGGACTCTCAGGAAAAACCTGCAGTCAGCGCCGTTGGGCTCGCCATCGGCGCTCCAGTTCAAATCTTCATATTTTGGTCTTTTTTGCTCCAAATTCGCTCCTTTTTGCATATTTTTGCTCTAATGACTATAATTCAACATAACTGCAACAAAACATAAAAAATACCCTTCTTTAAAGTGTAATATCATTAATATTAGTATAAAATAGGTATGAAAATCTCAACATATTTTTCTTTGGTCATATGATAAGTCCAAAAATGAACTTGAAATATTTCAAGTGATATTCAAAATGATCCCGGGGCATGCCTCGAGCACTTTGAAATCTATTGGACATTATGAAGGGCAAACTGGACTGATCATAGTTTTGTTCTAAAATCATCCACTAGGATCTTCTAAGATAAAATAAAATCATAACTTGGGGTTTGGTAGCCAAACCTTCATTTACTCATGCAATTTAAATTCCTTGCAAAATTATATATGTCTTGCAAATACTGACCTTTTATGTGGTGGAACGAGAAGAATCGGCAAGTATGCTTTTAAATTAATGCATTTACCTTTCTGTATTTCTTGTCTTGAGCTTACATGTTAAACAACAGTGTCACTCTGCATGAAAACCAAAACTATTAGGATAGCTGCAAAACCAAAACTAGAATCAACCAAGATAAAATTCACCGCCACAACATTTAAAATATAAGACAAATCAAAATTTAATCACAAACATCACAATACAACAATTACAACTAAATTTAGATGTCTCTATCAGATGATCGAGAATCCCTCGGAGGAGGTAACCTACGGTTGCTAATGAGATTTCCCGGAACTCATTAAATTAAGTTTAATAAATTAATTTGAACTAAATGAATCTGATAGAAAATAGTGGTACCAGAACGAGGGAACTGTAGGATCCTAACTAGTGTCGCTCTAATCAATTTTAATATGCCCCATAATATTTAAATGTCCATAACCATAGGGACATCTGATTTGACATCTTAAACTGACACATTAGAAAATTTAAACTTGTTACGATGAGAATCTTGGAGCTAGCATTGTGGGCAGCACGGCTGTTTTTAACAGCAAGAGGATCTACAACAACATATCTTTTCTTTGAATTAAACAACAAGCCATAGTATTTCGAGGTTGTTTTCTTATGCAACATAAATCCTCAACCTTTTCTTTAGGCCTTTGTATAGCTATGCTGTACAATCTAAGCCCTAACTCGTCTTTGGATTCCGAGGTTGTCGTTCGTCATCACCTAAATCCTCACATCTTCCAGGCTATTCGTGTGATCATTTCACACGAACGTAAGCCCTAACAAAAAAAATTGACAGGATGAAACATTTAATTATTTCTCCTCAAAACTGAAGCCAAATCATAGGGTAGCATGGGAAGTCACCGAGGTTCTCCTACATCCCCTAGTTCTTCCTCCTTTGGACTCTACAACAAAATGTTTCAAATTGAGTCATTCCTCTTTTACACCTCTTCGTCTGATCTCGTTGAAAAGTTCTATCCTTTTGACCTATTTGAAGATAATGTTCCCTGATTTTTATCAAGCTTTTTCTTAGGTGACTTCGGTTATCTAAGATGTAATTGACTATAGGGTCTTGCCCTTATAGGAAACTTTCTGAACCCAGCTATAAACTCTATTTAATTCTTCTTATTAAATAGGGGAACTTGTAGGCAAAGAAAATGGTTTCATAGACCAAACAGATGTCATATATTTCTTAGTTTATTTTATCGAGACTTACCCTCAAGTCTAGTGTTTATCTTTTAGATACAGGGTTTGAGGTATAGTGCTCTTTCATTTAAACTATGAAAAATATGGAGTCAGTTTGATTCCATATTTTTCTAAATTTATATATATGTAAATTAAACGCCTTTCCGAAGTGGACAACGACATCTTCTTACATAACTCCTAAATAAAACATCAAATGAATGTCTAAGTACCCCATTCTTGGGAGAGTTGAAATATTAAGGTTCACTGAGCATAAGATGTATTAAACCATTGAACTTAAATTTAACTTTAATGATTAATTGAGCAAAGTAAAAAGTTCAAATGAACTTAAAACATCTCAATGGATTTCAAAAGTTGTTTAAGGTTATGTCCCAAATACTTTTGAAATATTTTGGATATTTTAAAGGACTACTAGACTTATTATTTTTTGCTCAAGAAAATCATACATTAAAACTTTTATGAACCCACTTAGTAATGCTTTGGGACCCGATAATTCACCTAAAACAATAAAAATACTCTACAATACTTATCCTATATGAATTGACCCAATGCTCAAGGATTTGAGTCATCTCTAAGGTTTTTAAATCCTAGTGAGTAACTGGGGATATTTTTTTTGCCACATATGGATCATCGAGCTTTTTTAAGTCTTAGGTCTAGGTGGTTAGGGCAATGACGGTCATGCTAATGTGTGTTAAAACGAGGAATATGGTGAGAGATTTTAGAATAATATCTTCTACCTCAAGTGCCTTTAATAAACGGAGAGGATAAGGACTGATGTTAGTATTCGACGACTCTTAAGAAGTTGATTGCCCACGATACACTTAGGTTACTTGTAGTCTTAGCTCGATCAAATTGATTATCTTATGGACTGCACCACTCTAAAAAATGTTTTAAACAAAAATCTCTTTGCATGATAAAATAAATTTTATATGCATGAAAATTAAATTTAAAAATGAAAACTTATAAAGGTTCACTGTTAATCACTTGGATCGAAGTTAACCCATAGATTATTGGGTTGGTAGCTCCCACATAAGATCGGGAAGCACTCAGTTCAGCTCTGAGTCCCCACCTTTACCAATGTCTTATACCCAGTTTTGGTCTTCCATATGTGACTACGTGTTTAGTTTTTTTACTCTTGTTTTGTTACAACTAGTTTTTCTGACTTTTTTGTATCGAATGCTCTTGTTTAATATCCTGGAATTTATTTAAATTTTTTGCAAATATATTATGTTTTATGATACTACCCATGTAGCGGTAATAGAAGCTTAGGTACAGATTTATATTTTATGAACTGTGAGTTTACTTATTTACTTTACAACACTTTCTTACTTGCATTTATTTACTTTACTTGAAAAATTATACCAAAACTAAAAATCACAAAAAATTTTTCAAATTTAAACAATATTTTTCAAAGAACAATAATTTCATAACACATCATCTTGAATTTACGGGAGTCCCTTAGATGAGTTAACCCCCGGTTGTTAACGAGATCTCCCTAGTTCAAATTAGCATAACAACTCATTTAGACTAAGTAAATTAAGGAGAAAATAGCATTACCAGAATGAGGGAACCATGGAATCCTAACCAGTGTGCTCTAATCAACTTTAACCCTGCCCCCCTCCCCATAATATTTGAATGTAACCAAAACATGAAACACATTAGGTAAAACCTTTTGAACCTTAAACTTTAGGACTGCCACTTCAACGAGGAGCTTGGAGTTAACTCTGTGGGCAGCATGACAAAGATGTACAGAAGAACAACTTCAAGAGAGCAAGTGGATCCAAAACAATAAATTTCTTCCTTAAAATTAAATAACAATCCATAAGATTTCAAGGTCGTTTGCCTAGTGCAACATAAATCCTCACCTTATCTTTAGGTTTTTGGACAATCATGTTGTGCATTTAAGCCCTAACACGCCTTAGGCTCCGAGGTTGTTATTTGTTACGACATAAATCCTCATATATTTCAAGCTATTTGTATGATTGTGTAATACAAATGTAAGCCCTAATTAATAAAAAATGACAAAAAGAAACATTTAATAATATCTCTTAAAATTTGAAGCCAAACCATATGATAGCCTAAGAAGTCACTAGGATTTGTGACATCCCTTAGTTTTCTTCCTTTGGATTCCATAATAATTTATTGAAATTTGAGTCTTGCCCATTTGACACTCCTTTGTCCGACTTTGCAAGGTCCTACCATTTGAAATTCTTGAAAATAATATTTTATGATCTAAATCAAGAGTTTTCTTATGTATCCTTGTTCTTTTAAGATGTAATTAACTATAAGGGGTTGCTTATAGGAAACTTTAGGACCCAACTTAATATAAACCTTGTCTAATTGTTCATACTAGATAAGGAAAAATTTGTTTGTCAACATAATGGTTTCGCAGACTAAAATGGATGTCATAGATTATTTGACTTATTTAATTGAGCTTCACTAGTAAGTAATTACTCTATTCCTCTGTGTGGATATATCGCTCATGGTGTTGTGCTCATTTATTTAAATTATTGCCTATATGGGATCGATTCAATATCGTATTTTCAAAATTAAACTATTACTTCTCAAAAATATAATATAGATATACATACATACATATATATATATATATATATATATATATATATATATATATATATATATATATATGAAATAAAAAAATATACATTCCCAATTTGGCGACCGATTCTTGGATTGGTGAGGGGCTCTAGGATGATTTAATTGTTGCTTATGCCTCTCGGAATTATGAAAGGAAAAGGCATACGAATTGGGCTAACCGGGCGACAGAGGGGGCTAGGGGAGCTGACGTCCATATTGGTTGATCGGTCCCCCATACGGAGCACTACAGAAGGCTCATAATTTTTTTTCAAATATTAAAATCTTAATTCAATTTTTGGAGTAATTTTTTAGGGTTTACCATTTTCGTACGCTACGAAGACCAAGGAGTTTAGTTGTGCTGCCTCCATTGTGGAGCTGCAAGTTCAAACTCATCGACTTCTGAGGACTGGGCACAAGGTCTTAGAGCATTCCCGGTGAGTTACTGTAACTAAAAAATCATAAATTAAATTATATTTTGACTATAAATATTGAAAGTGTCAATTAAATGTTGGATTTTGTTATCTAGGAGGAGTTTGAGTGGTCTAGGAGAGGCACTTAGCCGCTCAGGCTTATACTTCCTCCAGTAGCAGTGGTAGTCAGTCTACCACTACCCATTCCAAGTACGAGCTTCAGACCCAGGCAGCAGGGAGGAAGAAGGGGAGTATTTATGGCCTTGGTATGAAGGGTATATCCTTCTAGACCAAGCTCTCTCGTGGACCCATTTTTAGTTCCTCAAGCTCCTCACTGCCAGATCTAGAGGCTCTTGTCAAGCAGGTGGCTTCAATGAACGAAAAGATCCACCAGTTGCGTGAGCAGATGTTGGTATGGCTAACATAAAGTCGAGGACGCTAGAGTGCACATAGCTGAGGCCTTAGCAGATAGCCGGGGCAAGCAGCCGGTGACATCCATCCTAGAGTTGGAGGAGGAGGAGGAGGATAGAGATGATTAGTGGTTTTTTTAATGCTTTTTTAATTTTTAAATATTATATTGAACATTTATTGTAGAATTTTTTAGCTTAGCTTTTCTATTATTATTTAGGACGATTTGTGACAGTATCATCCTTTTATTAATGATACTTTTTAGAGATTTGATATGTGATATNGATTGGTGAGGGGCTCGGGGATGATTTGATTGTTGCTTATGCCTCTCTGAATTATGAGAGGAAGAGGCGGACGGATTGGGCTAACCGGGCGACAGAGGGGCCTAGGGGAGCTGACATCCATATTGGCAGATCGGTCCCCCATATGGAACACTACAAGAGGTTGATAATTTTTTTTCATATATTAAAAACTTGTTCAATTTATGAGTAATTTTTTAGGGTTTACCATTTTCGTACCCTATGAAGACCAAGGAGTTTAGTTGTGTTCCCTCCATTATAGACCTGTGAGTTCAAACTCATCGACATCTGGGGCCTGGGCACAGAATCTTAGAGCATTCCCGGTGAGTGCTAAAACTTAACAATCATAAATTAAAAATATATTTTGACTCTAACTGTTGAAAGTGTCAATTAAATGCTGGATTTCGTTATCTAGGAGGAGTTCAAGTGGCTCGAGGAGAGGCACTTAGCCGCTCAGGCTTATACTATCACTAATAGTAGTGGTAGTCAGTCTACCACTACGCATTCATAGTACGAGCTTCATACCCAGGCAACAAGGAGGAAGAAGGGGAGCATTTATGGCATTGGAACGAAGGGTATATCCTTCTAGACCAAGCTCTCTTGTGGACCCATTTTTAGTTCCTCGAGCTCCTCACTGCCAGATCTGGAGGCTCTTGTCCAGCAGGTGGCTTCAATGAACGAAAAATCTACCAGTTGTGTGAGCAGATGTTGGTATGGCTAACATAAATTTGAGGACACTATAGCGCACATGGCTGAGGCCTTAGCAGATAGCCGGGGCAAGTAGCCGATGACATCCATCCTATCGTAGGAGGAGGAGGAGGAGTGTAGAGATGATTATTGGTTTCTTTAATGCTTTTTTAATTTGTAAATATTATATTGAACATTTATTGTAGAATTTTTTGGCTTAAGTTTTCTATTATTATTTAGGACGATTTGTGACAGTATCATCCTTTTATTAATGATACTTTTTTAGAGATTTGATATGTGATGTAATTATTGATTATTGTGCTATGTGATGAGAAATATAATTTTGTGCAGTTTGTGGAAATGCAATCAATATATTTTTTTTTTTTTGCATTACAGGTTTGCATTTGATTTATGTCTGTTTTCGAACGCAAATTATGCACAAAGTCGACAATAATATTTCAGCATGATACGATATTTTCTGACATAAATTCGACGGTAATCCAAGCTAATATTTATCGTTTGATATTTTAAGACGTGAATTTCAATGCAGGCTTCGTATAAACAAATTAGACACTAGTAGCTGACGATAATTGACCCAAATTATTTGCGTTAGAATATTTTGATGTAAATTGTACGTAAAAACNTCCAAGCTAATATTTATCGTTTGATATTTTAAGACGTAAATTTCAATGCAGGCTTCGTATAAACAAATTAGACGCTAGTATCTGATGATAATCGACCCAAATTATTTGCGTTAGAATATTTTGATGTAAATTGTACGTAAAAAAATTACCGATCCCTGATTTAATGTTAGAAAAAATCAGACTTAAATCAGTAAATTTGACAAAAGTCCATTAAATATTATCGGATCTGTATCCAATTTGCATCAGATCTAGCCGACACAAATATGCTTAATTCCTGTAGTGTTAATGTTCACGTATATTTGGATTTTGGGCATGTGATACTGCTGATTGGTGCTCCATCATTGGCNCGTAAAAACATTACCGATCCCTGATTTAATGTTAGAAAAAATCAGACTTAAATCAGTAAATTTGACAAAAGTTCATTAAATATTATCGGATTTGCATCCAATTTGCATCAGATCTAGCCGACACAAATATGCTTTGTTCATGTAGTGTTAATGTTCACGTATATTTGGATTTTGGGCATGTGATACCGCTGATTGGTGCTCCATCATGGGTACTATTCTAAGCTTAGATTCATTTTAATTTCATGGTTGGTCAGAAAACAATAATAATATTATGTTCTTCAATTATGACTGAACACCATGCTCTAACTTCCGCAACTACAAACGTTATATGACTATGTCATCTTTTCCAAGATTTTCAAATCAACACCTCTCAACCTACAATTTTATCCTATGTTTCATGCTTGACAATGTATATTAAGATTGAAAATCATTTAATTTGGATGCATAGCAATTAAAATGATATAAAAATCTTGTAAATTCACATACAAGGCTAGCCAACATACAAGGCTAGCCAACAGACATATTCATGACCAAACACATTCTCCATCTCTTTCCTGTATCGATATAATAAGCTGGCACCAGAAAAGGAAATAAGAACCTTCAACAACCTTAGAAAAACAGTGGAACAACCACTGACATTGTTCACTGATCATAACCTTATGATCATCATAGCACACAACATAAACAATATTCAAAATTANTAAGATTCATTAATTAGTATTTTTTTGTGGCTCTTTTTTTATACCCACACTTGTAACTCTCTTTTATTTAATGGAATTGAACTACAACGTTATTATTTACCTTAAAAAAAGGAAATCAGTTAATATATCTTAAAATTTGTAACATCTACCAAAATTTTAAAGTTGATTAGAAAAAAAAATCAGATAATGTTTTAAATAAAATAAGAGCAGGCTTGGTTGTTGGCGTCCCGTTCTATTAAACAGTAAAATTTGATTAATGCGAGCCACGAAATAATGTCTTCTATTAAGATTTAAAATTCAATTGTACTCTTATAAATTACTAACTTTTCATAGACACGTAAATTTAACTAACAAACGTTCAAACATTATAAAATTTTAGCCCTCAAGTCATTGACGAATTGGAAACCGATGGAAAGTGACTCTAAGATCATTTTAAATATGGAAATCATTTTGATGAAATTATATAGAATATACAGGTGTACATGTTGACAATATTTTTGATGAAGCTATACAAAAGATAAAGTCTTACTTCTATTAAAATTGAGGTAAGATTTGTAGTCGCTCTCACTAAAATATTACTTCCAGTTTTGACTGCCAAAAAACTTTACTTTGAAATTATCTGCAGTTTAGATTGCAATTACCTCGAAGAATGAGATAGCTAAATCTTGAAAAAGCACTCATCTACATTAATCCGGTACCTTATACTCACGACAGAATTATTTTTTTTCAAATTTTAATTGTTTAAATTTTTATAAAGTATCCATTTACTTGAATTACAAAATTTTTATTCACCCTTCCTTTTTTTCTAAATTTAATTATTCAAATGTTGTTTAAAGTATTCATTTACTTGTATCACAAATTTTATATTCACAATTAACTTTTTTCTAAATTTAATTGTTTAAGTTTTTTTAAAGCATTCATTTACTTTCATCGCATATTAAAATGATAATTTAGTAAGCAACAAGAAATATTTGTCCCACTAAACGGAGACGCATGACATGCCAAGGCTCGCATGGCTTACCTATGGCTTGAAAAAAGGCTTCATGGTTTGCGTGTGGCTTGGCGAATTTTATGAAGAAGGATTTAGGAATTTAAGGGTATTTTGTGAAGGATTACCATGAGTCTAAATATGAGTGAAACCAATCATGCATGACATGGTTTATGGGCTGAGTTTCAATTAAATGGATGAGGGGGGAAATTTCATGCTCTTGTGGGCTTTGGACTTAAGGAAGTTTGGTAATTAGGCTTGGATTTAAGCTTTTGAATTTAAAAAAGGAGGTGCTGATTTTGGGCATGGAATTGTTTTTTTATCTTTGGATTTGGGTTTGAATTTAAGCTTTTTAATTTGGATTTAGATTTTTTTTATGGAAATTAAAATTATTTATGATGGGATTGGGAATTTATAAATTGTTATGATGAAGCTTTGGACTTGGGCTTCATGAATTTAGATTTGGCATGTAGATTCAGCCTTGGTGGATTTTTGTTTAGGGTGGATTTGTCAGGAATTTAGATTTAGGGCTTATGAAAACTAAATTTGCGTTTGGAATTGAGGAAGCCTTACTTTTAATTTTGATTTGGGAAAATTTGAGATTTTTGGATTTTTGGTCAATTTGGGTGGATTTGACATGATTTTGTGGATTAAGGTTAATTGCGGTAGAAATTGAGTAGGATTGGATTTGATTTAAAGCTTTGGGAAATTTGGAGTGGATTTGGAGTAAGAAATTAAGTTAATTGGGTAATTTGAAGAAATTAGGACAGATTTGAGAATTTTGGGAATTTTGACAATTTTGGGTATTTTTGGAAATTTGGGTGATTTGGTGGAGGATGGTTAGCATATGAGTGGAAAGTGTATGGGGTGTAGTGAGTGTGGCGTGCATGGCCAACCACCCAGGGTTTTCCTAAGGTTTTATGCTTCTATAGAAACTCATTTTGCTGAGTCTCTACTTGTTGGTCTCAACCAACTCAACCAAATGTAAAGGGTCTTAGGATACCCATTTAAGACTTATCAAACGAGCTAGGAAGTGTTTCGAGTTTTCTAAGTGAGGCGGGCTCCATCGCTAGTTTTCAAGTATAGTCAACAGGAAAGTCCTATGACTAGATCCTAAATTTTAGGAAGGAAAACTAGTCCTCGCCAAAATTGTGGTCAATAAATGGACCCCGAATATGTATGGTAGTTAGTTGTACTATTTGCATTAAGAGCTTACTAAATGAAGTCACACCAGTCCAAAAATTATTGATGTGAATTAATAATGGAAAGAAAAAACATTCCTTTAAACTTAATTCACATCAATTTTTTTCCATTATGTGGACCTAAAAAGCATTCCCTAAGTTTATGAAACACCTGATTTAATGGGTCTATCTAGAAAAGAAAACCCCTAATGATATTTTCGTGTAAGCTTGTTTAAGGAGTCTAGCAATAGTAAAAAGCTCTAAACATTTAGTAAGGTGGTATGTAGGTATAAATTGAATTTTCTGTGTTAGCTAGGTATGTATATACATAAAACTTTAATGTTATGCATGTAAATATTGCAGTTTAAGTATTATGTTTGCACATACGTAATATTTACACTGAAATATTTTGAGTTATATACATATGTAAGGTTGTATGCAGGTATAAATTCAAGTTTAGGTGTTAGGTTTTTTATTTTTGTTTTATACATAGCTTTGGTATGTTTCTTATTTAGATTTTGTACATTCCTCATTTTACTTATGTATACCAATCTTGATTATTTTTAGTATTAGTTTTGCTATAGATGGCTGCAGGTGGTGTTAGTGATCAACCACCCTAATGTGTGAATGTAAGTAAAAAAATTGACTTTTTCTTATTTATATAAAATTTTAATGTTTAATATGACAATTAATAATTGGATTTTATTATGTAGGAGGAATACAAGCAGCACCGAGAGGCAGTTGCCCTCCCGTACCTTGAGCACTGTCAACAATAGTGATAGTCAGTATATTACTGCATAGTATAAGTTTGAGCTATGGATGCAAGTGACGAGGAAGAAGAAGGCAGATATCTCTAGCGCTTATATGGGTGTCACAAGCTTTTCACAGTCACATACTGTGGAGCTTACCAGGTAGGCTGCTATTATGACTATGGAGGTTCACCATTTATGTGAAGGATAATAAAAACTTGAGTGGAGTTTATCATGCCTGAAAAAAATTTTAGAAGATCATTAGGGCAAGTGAATGGTGACTACTGTAGCCGAGGAAGAAGACAAGGAGGAGGATATAGAGAAGGAGGCTAATCAAGAGGATTGGAAGAAGTTTTTATGTATTTTTAATTTATGAAATGTTTTAACTTATATTGATCAGGTTGTAGATGTAAGCTTTTAAAAATTTGAATTTGTGATAGTATCTTCTTTTTCAGTATTTTTAAGAACTCTAAATTGTGATATAGCTATTTATAATGTTGTTATGATGTAGATTAATTGTGAATTTTTTTGTTTTGAGGCATTGCTCTTACTCTCGATTTTCTTATTTTTAAACATAGCCGCTACTTGTGCCTTACAATTACCGCACCTGCTTATGATTATTTTTTCAGCCAATACTATCCTTTTATTGTCATTCCTTTCTTTTCAGATGTCCACAGGTGGTAGAGGTAGTCGGCCACCTCATAGATCCTGTCTAGTCTTACCGTTTCTTCCACTGCTGCTACACCTTCTGTAACTCGTCCTCTTCCACCTCCTGCTGCTAGATCTACTATGGCACCTCCTCCCTCACTGACTACAACTACAGCTCCTGTGGCACCTCCTCTCCTGCCGACTACTGTCACCTCTCTGGTCGCACTGGTTCCCTACAGCAACTGATGTTACCCCATCTCTTCTGACGTTTACTACTTCCATGCCTACTTCCTCACCTACTACTGTCACACCTCTTGAGCTTGAGCCATTGACTCCTGCTCCCCCCTTCCCCGCGAGAGGGTACTTTTGCTGCCTGATGGGGACACGTAAGTTATTGTTAACATTTTATTTCATTTGTTCTTCATTTTATATATTTTCAGTTAACTAATTTGTATCATTGATAGATTCATTTTCCACAAGCTACCCATCATCAATATCACAGAGATTATTAGGAGCATGTACGATGAGTCATATCTGTCATGGAAGAAGAAACCTATACTCACTCGACACTGGTGGTTCAGGGAGTTTGAGGTAAGATTTTATAATTTAAATTAAATTTATAAATTTGATTTATTTTGTTGTTCTAACACAAGGATTATATATAATGTTGTAGAGGTCCTTCACCTGACTCCTAGAGCACACCAGCAGATCCACCGAACTATTGTAATTAGGGCAGGCATCACCTTGCTGACATGTTCACAATAGCCCGTCTAAAAGTCAAGCGGCATGCCTGAATTGGTTAGGGGCTCTGAGATGATTTGATTGCTTCTTGGGTTTCTCTTGATTATGAGAGGAAGAGGAAGATGAATTGGGCAAACTGAGTGACGAAGAGGGCTAAGGGAGGTGAGTTCCATATTGGTAAATCGGCCCGCATACGAAGCACTACAGGCGGCTGATAATATTTTGTCATATATTAAAATCTCAATTCAATTTTTGGAGTATTTTTTTAGCGATAACCATTTTCGTAGACTACAAATACTAAGGAGTTTAGTCGTGCTCCCTCTGTTGTGAAGCTGGTTGTTCAAAATCACCAGCATGTGGAGACTACACATAGGGTCTCGGAGCATTCCCAGCAGGTTACTGTAAGTTAAAAATCATAAATTAAAAGTTTATTTTGACTTTAACTATTGCAAGTGTCAATTAAATGTTGGATTTCATTATGCAGGAGAAGTTTGAGCGGCTCTATGAGAGGCACTTAGCCGCTCAGGCTCAGACTTCCACTAATAGTAGTGGCAGTCAGTCTACCACTATGCAGTCTGAGTACAAACTTCAGACCCATGCGATAGAGAGGAAGAAGGGGAGTTCTTATGGCCTTGGACGGAAGGGTATAGCTTTCAAGGTCGAGCTCTCTCATGGAACCGTGTTTAATTCCAGGAGCTTCTCACAACAAGATCAGGAGGCTCTTGCTAGGAAGCTGTCTGCAATGAATGAAGGGATCCGCCAGTTGCGTGAGCAGATGCTGGAAGGCTAACATAAAGTAGAGGACTCTATAGCGCACATGACTGAGACATTAGCAGATAGTCGAGGCAAGCAACCTATGACATCCATCCCAGAGGAGGAGGAGAAGGAAGAGGAGGAGAAGGAGGAGGAGGATAGAGATGATTTGTAGTTTTTTTAATTCTTTGTTTAATTTGTAAATATTATATTGAACATTTGATGTAGAATTTTTTGGCTTAACTTCTCTATTATTATTTAGGACATTTTGTGACAGTTTGTGTCGGCTATTGAGTTGTGATTATGATTATTGCTTATTGTGGTATGTAATGCGGAATATAGATTGTGCAGATTGTGGAAATGTAATCAATATTTAAAAATTTTTTTCTGTATTACAGTTTTGCATTTTATTTGTGTCTATTATTGAACTCAAATTTTGACAAAAACTCGACAATAATATTTCAACATTATACAATATTTTCTGACATAAATTTCAAGGTAATCTGAACTAATATTTATTGTTCGATATTTTAGGACGTAAATTTCGACGCACGCTTCGTATAAACAGATTAGACACTAATACCTCGCGATAACTGACATAAATTAATTGCGTCATAATATTTTGATGTAAATTGTATGCAAAAAAATTACCGACTCGAGATTTAACGTCAGAAAAAATCAGACTTATATCAGACAAAAATCTGACGATAGTCCATTAAATATAGTCGGATCTGCATCCAATTTCCATTAGATCTAGCTGATACTAATATGTTTAATTCCTGTAGTGTTAATGTCACAATTATTTGGATTTTGGGCAAGTGATACCTCTGATTGCTGCTCCATCCTGGATAGTTTTTAAATCTTAGACGCATTTTAATGTCTTGGTTTGTCAAGAAACAACAATAGTATTATGTTCTTCAATTATGACAACACCATGCTCTATTTTCCGCAATTACCAACGTTATATGACTTTGTCATCGTTTTCCAAGATTTGCAAATCAACACCTCTCAACCTACAATTCTATCTTACTTTTCATCCTTGAATAATGTACATTAAAATTGAATATCATTTAATTTGGAAGCATAGCAATTAAAATGATATAAAAATCTTGTAAATTCACATACAAGGCTAGCCAACAGACATATTCATGACCATA